>CM060079.1:45946957-46179457 GCA_030533445.1 Cyprinodon diabolis | reverse complement strand
ATGGATGGATGGAT
Organism: Cyprinodon diabolis; assembly: GCA_030533445.1. Classification (NCBI taxonomy): domain Eukaryota; kingdom Metazoa; phylum Chordata; class Actinopteri; order Cyprinodontiformes; family Cyprinodontidae; genus Cyprinodon; species Cyprinodon diabolis. Next base: position 46,179,443 of record CM060079.1, on the reverse strand, counting down.
GGATGATGGATGGATGGTGGATGGATGGATGGACCAGGGGAACTATGATGTGAGCTGCAGACTGGCGCGTACGCTGGAATTGGTTCTGTAGGCCAGGTCAATGCACAAATTATGAGAACCTCCTTTCTCATGTGGTTAAACTGACAGGGACATTAGATGATAACAATTTTTTCACTTATTCTAATGAATGGTTTTACAGAGTAAAGGTTTCCACACTCCATGAACACATCTCTTCCCACTACAAACACATTTTATTGGATAGTAAATGAATTTTATGACCATGGTTTTCATGCAAAACATGACCCGTAGGTATAATCCAGCGATGAGCATCACCCTAAACAGACCAGCTTTACTGGGAAACATACTAACTCCCTCATTAGGCTTGAAAGTTTGTCTTTTTTTCATTAAGAGAAGGAAGTAGTAAAACCTTAATGGACAGAAGGATGAAATATTGCTCTAGTGTTATAAAGTTGAATTGGTTGAAAATGGTCTTTCAAATTGATGCTTGTTTCTTTTGAGTTTTCAGTTGCACTTTGATTTATGTGAATCTGTGTTTTCTTGGTTATTGCTTTCTTTTCCATTTTGTGTCATTCTAGTTGTTTTCTAGTTATATTTAAGCAATGCTGTATCCTTTGAGTTAATCTCTGTCGGCCCCTTGTGCCAGTCTCCTTTCCCCTAGCTCCCTTCTAGTTGCATCTATCCACACCTGCAGCCTATCAGCTGATTAGCCCATTCTTTGTTCCGTCTCCCATATATACACCTCCTGTGCAGTTCCTCATCCCTGGATTCTCTTCATTCCTTATATTAGTCACCCAGACCGTCTTCTAGTTTTTGATTCCTGAGTTCCTGCCTGTTGTTTCTGGATTATTTGCTTCTGTACTATCAACTTCTTCATTAAATCTGCAAGAAGTCCTCTCTGCCTCTCCGCCTCTGCATCTGTGTCCTTAACAAACATCCACTAATCCTGACAGGTAGAGACATACCCAGTAGCTGCGGTTGCTGTGAATGGGATTTCTAATCGGGAGTGATGGTGAGATGAAGCCTAATTGAACCGCTTGCTTCAACGATACCCACAGTTCATGAAGCTTCATGTGAACATGTCACCACCTCCTGGTGGAGTGCAGAACTACAGTAGGTAATATAATCTATGATTTTATGGTGTCTTAGAATAGAACAATCTTTTAAGATTTTCTGTCATTTTAGTGACATAAGACAGTAAAAGGTGTTTGTCATTTTTATAAAAAAAGTTTTTGCACAGTTTTTAGTTTTAATCTGATTGAAGGTTATGTGTCAAACCAATCTTTTGGGTAAATCAGCCAATCAAATAGGCAGAGTTTTTACCCAATCTATATTGGTAAAAGGGCAAACCAATACAAATTGGTTGAATTGGCCAAATGATGATTAAGTAGTATAGCAACTTTTGAAAGCTTAACCCAGGTCTTTATCCAACAACCCTTGGATTGAAAGGCAGTCTTACAGCAGCGACTTTCAACAAAACTTGTCTCTAGAAAGCAATACTACTAAATACTAATAATACAACTAAAACCAGTCTTCTGATCATTATATTGCTAAATCTGAGCAAAATAGTTTTTCCAACCAATCTATTCTTAGAACCTATCCAAACGCTCCTACATCTTGGCTGAAACCTGAGTCTGTTTTAATGCCTGTCGAAGTTTGCGGCCGATCAGAACCACTTACCAAAGTGGTTCCATCAGCGATGGGCAATTCCAGTTCCTGGGGGCCAGTATCCAGCTACTTTTAGATCCATCCTTGGTCCAACACACCTGAATCAAATAGTTGAGTTACCTCCTCAGTATGTAGTCTCCAAAGTCCTCTCAATCATTTAATTATTTGATTCAGGTGTGTTGAACTAAATACAGATCTAAAACATGCAGGATAGCAGCCCTCAGGAGCTGGAATTGCCCACCCCTGGGTCACGTGGCACGGTGGTAGTGAGGCTTTCGACGTCATCGATTTTGGCCCCTCCCTCAAATGAAGCAACCCTAGATACGTTCTTCGCAGAAACGCCTCCTCCACGACTCGACACACGCCTTAAAGCCTCAGCTCATCTCATAACATCACTACTACTCAGCATTGACCAACAGGGCTGCCACAGACCATTCTCACCACTTTTCTACTTTTAGGTGGTAAATTGCTATAAAACCCAATAAAAAAAAATACATATCAAAACATCTAATTGGCATTAAGAACTGACTGGGCCTTGCAGAACACAATAATTGGTATTTTTATGTTTAATGGAACAAGCAGGCCGGCTCCTTTTGTTCTTACTGATACTCTCATAGGTTGCACCCAGTCCCAGTGTCCGTTGGGAAAGTTGAGAGATAGCCCTAGAAATGTAGGAGTGGCTAAGCCCAGATGGCTACGCTATGCCACCCAGAGACTCAATACCTTTCTCCCCCCGCCTTGCTGGCCAGATGGAGACCATTACAGTGCCCTGAAAGACCTGAGAGGCACAGAAAGTGGGAGCGGAAGGTGGAGTGGGTGGTGCTGATGTTGTCGCCCATCCAAAATCTCTAATTACCACAATTGTTCAAATCTTTTTAGTCTGCTTTTTTTCCCCTGCTTTTCAAACACAAAAAGCTCCCTCCCAGTATGCTCTGCAAGCCCTCCTGAGAATTCCAATGAGAAAGTAGACAGTTTCACACAAGACAGAGAAAAAGGAGAAACTCAGAGAGGGGTAGCAGAAAGGAGAAAAAAGCACACTAAAGATATGCAAATCAGACTGTCTGGGGTGAGGAGCATTAACCAACGTTAGTGGGATATCTGCCTCTATTTTTAGTGTTTGCATCTGAGTGCATGCATGTGTGTGTGGGATTCTTTCTGCCGAGGTGTGTGATATCTTCCTTAAGCCTGGGCTTTCATGTTCTAGTGAGACAGTCTGGGAGTCGAGATACGTCGGCAGGAATATTCTACTTAATTGAGACGCTTCACAAATGAAGCTGTCAAGCCTCGGCTTCAAACAGAATCACGAAGAAGCTGTGAGACATTTTCTAGGACAACGATGGGAAGAAGAATCTTTCTCTGCACCAGTGCAGTGCTTCATTGGTTTCTGGGCAATTATAAGGGTTGCCATGGACCTGGAGAGAACAGAATCAAAAATAGGAAAAAACCCCAATCACACCGTCACAAAGAAAAAGGGGGAATATTTTTTAAACTGATTTATTTTGTAGATTTAAATAAAAATTAACTAGAAAGCTTCTCTTTTTCAGCAGAACATTCAGAAAGGGTCACAGAGTTTAGCCTAAATCTACAGTAGCAGCCTTTCAAAATGGCCCTTCCCAGTGAAATGCCAGCCAAATGGCAGCCCTCTGCCCTGCAGCTCCCAGCAAAATCCCCTCCAACTTCCAGCCACTGACCTTCTCCTGGGCGTGCATATTTTAAACTCTGACTCCACCCTTTCACCAAAGTACTGGGTCTAACCACGAGATGATGCTTCACTTTAGATCTTAATGTCCACAAATATGACAGAAACAATATTATAGTACAAAGATTGATGTTTAGGGAAGTGGGGGTTAAAGAATTTTCAGTGAAATGTTGTACAAATTAATTACAACTACTGATTGCAGTGTAGTGTAAAAACAGAAGCAGAGTTATTCTCAAACCTTTTTTTTATTGTGAGGCAAAATAATTAGATTTTTGTATGGATGTAGAGACATTAGCATAGTGTAGCACTTTACATGATAGCATCCTTTACTCTGGAACACCCAAAAACACTTGAGCAGTTTTATAAACATGCACATGGCAGAGCAACAGCGTGAGGAGATTTTAAGCAACACACTGTATGGATGTAGTGTTAGCAGCGTTAGCAGTTAGCCATGGTTGGAAGCACTGGTCTGCATGACCTCTTTCCCCTGCAGCTGTGAGATCTTTAATTTACTTTTCTTGTTTTAGGTCAAATACAAAAAAAGGCTAAAAATACAGAAAAACTATTTTGCTTTCTTGGAGGTATTAATCTACATACAGTAGAAGCCATTCAACATGGCCCTTCCCAGGAAAAAGCCAGCCGAATGGTACCTCACTTCCCTCCAACTCTCAGCAGAATCTCCTCCAACTTCCTGCCTCTAAAGTGTGGCATTCAGGATGTGGCATTCAGGAAACTAGATTATAGCCAATGAGAAACCAGACTTAAGGGGATTCTTAAAGGAAAACGCCGTTTTTTTTTTACATTGGTCCCTTGATTTTAAGTTATTCCATCATGTTCTACTCACCCATATGAGTTTTATGTCATTTGGAGCCGTTCTGAAGATATTCCGTTAGGTTATATCCAAGTAACGTCTTCCTTTGGGCAACGACTTGAAGGCACAAACTAAACTGTTCATCATTGATTCTTTATGGTACGGTTAGGCTAACCCTATCCTGTCACAACTCCAGTCCGGCTTGACGTCATACACGCACCGCCTTGTTTTATTATGTTTTTACTCATATTCCACCCTTTCACTGAATTACAGGTTCTGACCAGGAGATGGTGCTTCTCTTTAGATCTTAATGTCCACAAATCATGACAGAAACAATATTTTAGTGCAAAGATTTATGTTTAAAAGGGAACTGTAGGGGACCAGCCAAGGGCAAGGCAAGAACCAGCCAAGGACCAGCCAAGAATCAGGCAAGAACCACCCAAGGACCAGCCAAGAATCAGGCAAGAACCAACCAATAATCAGCCAAGAACCACCCAAGGACCAGCCAAGAACCAGCCAGAGACCAGCCAAGAACAGCCAGGGACCAGCCAAGGTCCAGCCAAGGTCCAGACAAGGTCCAGCCAGGAACCCGCCAGGGACCGGCCAAGAACCAGCCGGGGACCAGCCAAGGTCCAGCCAGGGACCGGCAACGAACCCGCCAGGGACCGGCCAAGAACCAGCCAGGGACCAGCCAAGGTCCATCCAGGGACCGGCCAAGAACCCGCCAGGGACCAGCCAAGGTCCATCCAGGGACCGGCCAAGAACCCGCCAGGGACCGGCCAAGAACCCGCCAGGGACCGGCCAAGAACCAGCCAGGGACCAGCCAAGAACCAGCCGGGGACCAGCCAAGGTCCAGCCAGGGACAAGCCAAGGACCAGCCAGGGACCAGCCAAGGCCGAGTGGGGTTCAAGAAGAAAGAAGCAGACACAGAAAAAGAAGCAGACATACAGAAAGAAGCAGAAATACACAAGGCAACTGTAAAAGGAAACACACAGCCCGGCAGACGAGCTCCGAACTTGAAATCAGGCCAATCCCAGCAAACCAAAAGGAAGAAGAGGAAGGACATGTCTCTGAACTCTGCATTTCAGTCTGAACATTTCAGGGCAACATGGAGTTACACAGACACAGAAGTCAGTTTGAACGCCATAACATGCATATAGGGTTGCAACGGTGTATGACATCAGACTGGGTAAACTGGATGTTTTGCATTAAGAGGAGATACAAGTGGACATAAAGAGATGGGTAAACATGGCCGACAGTCTGTTTGTTTTCAGTGCACTCAGACCATCAAAGGCAGCCTGTCAGCAATGTGATGTCGTATCTATATAATTATCCACCATTATCCACTGAGACAGATGTCCATCCGAATGGGCCGACCAGGAAAAAGGACATTTCTTTATTCCTAAAGATAACAAATTTTTAAAATTTCAACACATTCACTTGTGATTATATCAATTATATGTACTAGTTTTACTTAAATAATGTTATTATGAAGGATCAGTACTTCTAAAATAAGAATAGCATTTTCAAATTAGTATTATATTATGGATGGATGGATGGATGGATGGAAGATGGGTGGATTAATGATTGGATGGATGATGGGTGGATGGATGCATTAATGATTGGATGGATGATGGGTGGATGGATGCATTAATGATTGGATGAATGATGGGTGGATGGATGGATGGATGGATGGATGGATGGATGGATGGATGGATGGATGGATGGATGGATGGATGGATGGATGGAAGATGGGTGGATGGATGGATGGATGGGTGGATGGATGGATGGATGGATGGGTGGATGGATGGATGGATGCATTAATGATTGGATGGATGATGGATGGATGGATGGATGGATGGATGGATGGATGGATGGATGGATGGCTGGATGGATGGATGCATTAATGATTGGATGGATGATGGATGGATGGATGGATGGATGGATGGATGGATGGATGGATGGATGCATTAATGATTGGATGGATGATGGATGGATGGATGGATGGATGGAAGATGGTTGGATGGATGGATGGATGGCTGGATGGATGGATGCATTAATGAGTGGATGGATGATGGATGGATGGATGGATGGATGGATGGATAGATGCTGAGTTCGGTGCTTTTAGCGATTTCCAAACCTCTCCATTTATCCAGGGTGGTTGGTTGGCCCGGGTGGTGATGTTCTTTTTGATGCTGACGTCCTCAATGCATTTGTTGATGTAGGCCTACACAGTCATGGCATCCTCATCAGTATTTAAGAAGTTGTCATATGTTGCTGCAACCTTGAAGATGTTCCAGTCAGAGCATTCAAAACAGTCTTGGAGTGTCTCCATGGCGCCCTCAGACCACACTCTGACCTCTTAACTGTCGGTTTAGCCCTGATCAGATGGGGCTTATATGCAGGGATAAGCATGACAGATAGGTGATCTGATGACCCGAGGTGGGGGCGGGGGGCTGCTCTGAATGCATCTTTGATGTTAGAGTAAACCAGGTCTAAAGTGTTTTCACCCTGAGTTGCAAAGTCCACATGTTGGTAGAAATGAGGGAGAACAGTCTTCCAGTTAGCCTGGTTAAAATCCCCAGCAATGATGAAAACAGCCTCTGTGTGCAGATTGGAGCTCAGAGATAGATGGTATAGAGTCTTCATGGCCTCTTTAGTGTAAGCGCTGGGGGGGGGCACATAAACAGCAGTGATGCTAACCACACTGAATTCTCTGGGCAGATAGAACTGCCTGCAGTTAACAGTCAGAAACTCCTTGTCTGGAGAGCAGAAGATGGATACCGATCTAGCATTTTTACACCAGCTGTTGTTGATAAACACAGAGCTCAACACCCCCGAATCTTACTGCTTAGTTATTTGTTACCATCGGCGCGGTATAGCGTTAAGTAATTCTACAAAATGCAAATGTACATGTCAACCTTCAACTTTGAAAGCAGAAAACAACTTTTGTCTCTAAACATTCCAGTATTTAAATAACCTAAATCATTTTGGCTGATGATTTGATGTCAAAAACCAACATGAGCCCAGTTAAACTGATTTTGGTAGGCAGTTGATTTTTTTTTTAGATGAATCAAATAATAATCAGATAGCAAAATGTTTCTTGAAGAGTTTTTTAAAGATATTAAACCAGGTGACACTAAAACTCTTCCACTTGAGAATTTCCGAGTAGAGTAGATTGACGGCCGAAAATGTTTTTTATCTTAAATGTAAAATGTTTACGTTTCTTTTTACAATCTTGGTATAATTACTGCTCTAAATGGGTCACTCTGTCAGCTAAAGACATGTTTTACAGTCTCTATCCTGGAGTTAACGATTAATCGATTACTAAATTATTTGATGATTATTCCAAAAATTGATCAACAACAATTAATCAAATGTTTACAGTCCTATCAATGACCCAAAGCTACTTTTTTATCAGCTTTCTGTAGCTGGTGCTAAACGCCTCCTTCTTTGTTCCTCTGAACACCCCCCCCCCTCCCTTGCATACCCCTTACAAATGCCCCCCCGTCCATCAGTGAGGTCTAGAAGCACACGATCTATATCCAGCCATTCAGCAAAGATAATGCTACATGGCTGTACATCTGATTTTGGCATTTGACCAATTAGATGAGCCCTTCAATGATATGTAACTGTAAATTAAGTTTGAAAAAAAATTAACAAACCAAGAAAAAAAGGTAAAAAGGAAATTAAAAGTTAAAAAGTTATTAAGCTGGAGGAACCACTCTTACAATTATGAATATTTACGCCCCAAATGAGGATAAACCAAGATTTTTTTTAAAGAGCTAGCCCAAATTTTAGCGGGTCACTCAAAAGGAGCAATTATTTTAGGGGGAAGATTTCCAGCAGAACAAAATATCAACTATCAAATACAAAAGCGTGAAGAGTCTATTTGGCGTGCAAAACACCCAAAGATCAGAGACTATACTCACTTCTCAAAGGTTCATAGAAGCCATTCAAGAATAGACTTCTTTTGTGTTTCCAAACAGGCGTCCCACAGAGTGGCAGATTGTCACATTGAACCTCAAACTATTTCAGATCATGGACCCATGATAATGTCTTTAAATATCAACCTGGAGAAACCTTTCAAGTTATGGAGATTGAACGTATCACTTTTAAATAACCTGGAGGCAATTCAATATATAAAAGACAAATTAAATTTCTTTTTAGATACTAATGATACGGACGAGATTTCTCCATCTACTCTGTGGGACACAGCCAAAGCATACTTGAGGGGTAAAATTATTTAATTTTCTTAAAAAGTTAAAAAAGAAGAAAAAACAAGAAAACTTACAAGAACAGATTAAGAAACTTGAGACTAAACATAAACGAACAAATGAAGACAATGTTTTACAGGAACTTATAAAATGTAGACAGGATTTGAATGAGTTACTAACTTATAAAGCAGAGGGCGCTTTACGTTTCGCAAACCAAAAATACTATGAGCAGGGAAATAAAGCAAGTAGACTATTAGCATTTCAATTAAGAAAATCCCAGGCAAGTCGAACCGTTAAAAAATGACGTGCCCAATATTTAAAAAACTAGTATCGCATCCCAAAGAAATTGCAAATGCATTTTCAAAATACTATAGACAACTATATAATTCGGAGATTAATCCTAACAAATTAAATATAATTAGGCAATTTTTTCTACGAATTAATCTAAATAAACTTGATGAGGAGGAGGCTAAATCATTAGTGGGGACAATTACCGAAGAAGAGATAAAAATTTGTTATAGGAAAGCTTAAGAATAATAAATCACCAGGAGCAGACGGATTCCCAGGTGAATTCTATAAATGCTTTCAGGCTGAGCTTATCCCACTCTTATGCAGAGTATTTAATCGTGCTTTGGGCTACAAAGACCCACCTAAAACATGGGCAGAAGCAATTATCTCGGTTATATACAAAGAAGGTAAAGACCCCACACATTGCGCCTCTTATGGACCGATAAGTCTGCTGTGCAATGACGTTAAGATTTGAAGTGCCATCTTGTCCAAAAGACTACAAAAGATTATTAACAAACTTATCAACCCTGATCAGACAGGCTTTATACCCAATAGACTCGGAAAAAAACAATATAAGATCTACCCTAAATATAATTTCAATTGGTCAACAAAGCCCTTATACATCCATGCTTCTTGGCCTAGATGCCGAGAAGGCATTCGATCGGGTGGACTGGTTATTTCTGAAGCAGGTCCTATTGAAGATGGGCTTTAATGAAAACTTTATCAGTTGATTTGAGGTGCTGTACTCCAGTCCAACCTCTAGAGTGCGCACTAATGGGTATATGGCAGAAAAGAGGAACTTGTCAAGGTTGCTGCCTTTTACCAATCCTGTTTGCTATCAGCATAGAACCCTATTTCAATTCTAGGCATACCGGATAAAATCAGGACTCACAAACTATCACTGTATGCTGATGATGTTATTCTGTATATAAGAGACCCAATAACTTCTATACCAAATATTTTAAAATGTTTGAAGGACTTTGGTGTGGTCTCAGGATATAAAGTAAATGAATCAAAATCAGAGGCCATGATGCTGAGTGGCTCCTGGCCCTCAGAACTATCCAAGTCAGTGAATTTCAACTGGTCACCTAATGGATTTCGATATTTGGGAATCAATATAACCACGGATGTTTTCAAATTCTATACAGCAAATTTTGGGAAGCTATTGGACCAAATTCAAAAAGACTTAGACAGATAGGACATTTTACCGTTTTCCTTTTTTGGAAGGATTGAAGCAATCAGAATGAATATCCTCCCTAGATTGCTGTATTTGTTTATGGCCCTTCCTATCTGGATTCCAACAACAAAATTAAATAAAATGAAAAAAATGATTTCTACATTTATTTGGCAGAAGAGAAAGGCCAGAATAAATCTTACTCAATTGACTATTGGTAAACCTTATGGAGGTCTTAATGTACCAAACTAAAAATTATATTACTGGGCAGCACAATTACATGCAAGTGTAGGCTGGCTAACACAAAATAAAGAATTAACATGGCTGACATTGGAAGAGAGCGCAAGCCCTGCATTTTCTTTACAGGCCCTTGTATTCTAGCCTCGTGAGACCATCCTGATCTCGCGAGCTTTCAAGGTTTCACTCGCAGATCAGTCTGGAGACTCTCCATTGAAGAAAATTTGGAGCCGTTCACCAAACGAACGTCCAATCAGCGTTGGCTTTGAGGCGGGTTGAGGTGTGACGCAACGAGAAGCGCGACAGTTCAGTCTAAAGAACATGGCGGCTTCAGCCGATGAAACTAGCGTTAGCGTGGCTATCGAGCAAGTTTTATCGAATTACAGAGTATTTCTTCACTGAAAGAAGAGCAAAACACTGCTCTGGAGGCTTTTCTCAGAGGAAAAGATGTTTTTGCTCTTCTCCCGACTGGTTTCTGCAAGAGTTGGATCTATCAATTGGCTCCTCTTCGTCGTCGCTCTGTTACGTCATATGCTTCGTTGATCTGATTGGTTTATTTGGCCCGTCTATCACCAACATAGGCCAATCAGCTAGACAGTATTTTCTTCCCTTCCCAAAATTACTTCAACGGAAGGTTTCCAGATGGATATGAGGAGCAAATCCATCAGGCGGAGTCAGATGAATGAAATCTGGAATAAGTACAAAATTACGAATATATGGATGAAAGCACTCAAAGGACTTTAACAATGATTAGAAGAAATATGAAAGCTCCCCAATCTATTTCCAGAGCTTACATTTTTTTGGATATAATAGACTTTAAATCAGGGCAACAAGATCCAGGATTCCGAACCTGGAAAAATAAGAATTTAATTTTTATTGATGACTTGTTTGAAGGGGAGGTTCTGAAGTCTTTTAACCAGATTAAAGAGAAGTATGGCTTGAGCACACCTGATTTTTATAGATATTTACAATTGAGAAGTTACCTGATGTCCCACAACGAATGGTCCCTTCCTCAGCCAAGACCTAACGATTTAGAATTATTCTTTATAAAGATCACCAAGGGGAAAAAAAGCTAAGAATACTGTGTGGAATCTATACAAATGCTTACAGTAATGCCTGTCGAGGGGAGCTCCTGGGATAAAAGAAAGATGGGAACTAGAAATGAATGATGTGATTGAAGATGAAGAGTGGGAGCAAGTGTGTATAACTGGACATAAACTGACTAACAGTCCAACATGGAAAGAATTTTATTGGAAAATAATCGTTAGATATTTCAAAACTCCGTACATTATTTCCAAATTTGATCAAACTAAATCAAACTTGTGCTGGAGACAGTGCGGACTAGTTGGAGATCATACCCATGTCTTTTGGGATTGCCCAAATATTAAGAAATTCTGGGAGGGAATTAGGGAGGAAATTTCAAATATCTTGCATGCTGATATTGATTGGAACCCCCGGATCTTCCTTCTGGGAATTCCACCAAATAATTTAAGTAAAGAAGAAGGATAATTATTTGGTATCCTTGTTCTAGTAGCCAAAAAAATGATAACAATATGTTGGTATAAACCTTCACCCCCTACTGTAAAGCAATGGAAAGAGAAACTAGTGAACGTTTATACGATGAAGAAAATAACAGCAAAATTAAACTTGTCCACTGGTTTATTTGAGAAAAGATGGAACCCTTTGAAGACATATTCCCAGTTAATATGGTAGTAAGTAAGATAAATGTAAACACACTGGTACATATTTTATAGGCATCCTTAACATATATCTCTGTTATGATAAAAATAAAAGTCACTTGAGAAAGATTTTTCCTTTATCTCATCCCCCAAGTAAAAAATAAGAAAAAAAATCCTGGATTTTCAGCTCGCTGACTTGTTTGGTTGTTGTTGCTCAACTGTTTGTTGTATTGGAAATTGTTGTTTCTGGCTTATTGTATTAATCATTTATTTTGAATATTGATCTGATAAAATAAAGTCTTCTTATCAATTATATTTAGGTTTATGAACTAAATAATGTGAGTGACAGTATCAGCATTAATGCCTCTGAGGTTATGTTGGACCCCAAAAAAAAAGTGTTTCTTTCACTCTCAGTGTTTTTCATGAATTTCTTCTAGAAAAACTTGTGTTATCTTTCTTAATATATTCGGGCAAGTTGGCGTTTCTTGTTATTACATTGACATTCATTTTTGCCAACAAAATATCCATAATTTTTGAATGTTCCAAAGGTAAGAAGTTCTTGTCCTGATTCCAATAACACACTGGAAAAAATCGAAATCTAGATAAGTAATTTTTTCTTAAAATAAGTGTATTTGTTATTGGATTGAGGAGGTAAAACAGACATCTTGCCAATGGAACAAGACAATTTACACTTAAAATAAGAAAACACAATTGCATTGTCTTATTTCAAGTGCATATTATCTATTTGTCTTTTTTTAAGAGTAAAAACACTCATTGTATTGGCAAACTATCTCATTTACCTACTCAAATTAGGGGTAAATACACTTAATTTAAGAATTTTTTTATGTATTTCTAGATTGTTTTTCAAGTGCACTATTGGCTTGAAATTTTGATTTTCAAAGAAATTCACTGAGTTCCCTATAAAGGGTTAAAAAGGGTTTAATTGGGACAGAAAAAAATCAGTTTTCCAGCCTGATCCTGCTGTCTGCTCCTCAGTTAGCTTTGCTTGGTGTTCTTTAGGAGGTGCAGCAGCGAAGCCAAAGCAGCTCAGCACTCTGATATCAAAGAAGCTCTTCCCTTTGAAGCGCGTTGGCTCTGGACGGAGTTTGGGAGCGGATGAATAGCTGCACTGAAAGTAGATCAGTAAAACAATATGCAAGTCTCTGGTCTTAAACTTTCATGGTGAACTCTGTGTTTGTCAGTGAGGTCTTTGTTTGGCCCTGAGAACAGCAGGCTAGCCGGGGCCCGGCACAGACTCTGATACCGAGGCTGCAGATGGCATATGGCGCTGGGAACAGGATACAACACAAACAAACACCAGACGCAGAGACGGACTGGAATTACATAGGCTGAATACTCAGTACTGTACACTGTATGCATTAGGGTGATGACTTCTTTACTCTTTTCTCAAAAATTATTTCCTGTAGCAAGAATAAATTAACTTTTGCAAATTAGTGTCTAAAAATGTACATTTTATTCCATTGAAATATTGAAAAGGGTCACTCACAAACCAGTTTGAAAAAAATCCCTATTACTGTCAATGGGACTAAATTTATTAAGCCTAAGGAAGTATTCGCAAACAGTAGCAAATGCACTAATATACGACATAAGAGTATAAGGACCAGGCTGGAGATTTTTTTTTTCTTCTATTTCGAGAATAAAGTCATAATATTATGATAAAAAAGTCCTAAAATTACGTGAAGCAAGTTGTATTTTATGACAACTCCTACAAGAAGCCCTGTCTTTCCTAAAATGTGGAATGTGGAGCATCATGTGAAGTTATACTTTAGCATCGGTTTGACAAATCAGGAAATCTTTTAGCAGCAGCATCAAACTGGGCAGGATGTCAAAGTGGACTCTGGTTGCTGATTGGTGGAGCTGGTCTGACGTCATCTGCTGGGCGGAGCTCCAAGCTTTATTTCTGAAACAGGTATGATGACTTCATACTCATAGTATTTCAACTTTATTCTGATAATTTAAAACTTTATTCTCATAACGTTCCAACTTTATTTTAATATTACAACTTTTTTCTTGTAATGTTCCGATTTTATTCTCAAAATAAAATTAAAAAAAATCTCTAACCTGGCCCTAATAATCGGTCCTACTAAAATTTTAAGAAACACTTTTAATTTGTTCTTGCAGGCAGCTGTGATATAATTGTTAAAATGATAATGAGGATAAAACGAGAACACTTTTGATAAGCATTCAAATTTAAGAATGTTTTGCTCCACGCTGAAGATTTTGATGATATATCTGCAGTTCTGAATGTATTTCCCCGAAAGATCTCAAATGCTTCTTCATTTCCGCTTTCCTCCTCTAAATAAAAAATGGATGACGGAGGAGACTCATCCACGACCTCCGACACTAAACTCTCCTCCTCTTGCATGTTTCCTCTGTCCATAGCGTTCCTTGACAGCGTCGTTTCTAAGTCACCAATTTAGTGCTACTTGGTCCCAATGGAATTTCCCATTGGGAACCTGCTAGCACTAAGATGCTAACTGGTTAGCAAGATGCTTCCCACAAACCGGCTACAACCAAACTTGGTTGCAAACCTTCCACCACAGCAATCCCGCCCCCTTGATAATCAACCAATCAATTCACTTTATTCACTTGTGTAAATTCGTGCACCACTCGGGAGAATTCGGAAATGCAGCGATTGGAATGGCCGCTTCGCTACGACTTTTCGCTACGTTCAATTTTGACTATGCTTCCAGTGACTTTAAAAGCTGGCCAAAAAAGCTGATAATTAGAAATGTTTATATCATTTTGTGCGTGATGTTTTTAAAACAAGTTACCTTAAAAGTAAGACTTTATTTAATCTTTAATAAAAGTTCAACACAGGGATATGAGGTTGTAAAAATGTCATCACCCTAATGTTCATCCTGCTCAACTCTTAGTATTTAAATGAATCTTTTTTTTAATAAACCAATTGGCCAGTGGCTGATGACATCTTAGTGCTGCTGTCTGTCCTCAGCTGTAATATCGATAAATCTTTAGATATAAAAAATGAGATGATGCAATGTGAAGTGCTCGTCTGACAAAACCAGTGAAAAATGTATAAACTCGTCCTGTTGGACTTTGACTCCTGACAATCCAAGCTTCACAGAAAGATCTGTTCAAAAACAACCCATTTATTTCAGCCGATATTAATCCTGAAACCAGGAGATCATTTAAACTATAATGGAACATGCAGCCTCTTTATGTATCAATCTTCATGCATCTCTGACTATCAGAATCAAACCACAGAAAGAAGAAAAACTAAGCAGATGTCTGGAACAGGATTCCCATTCTCCAGAGCAGGAGTCTAGCAGACTGAAGCCAGAGGAAAGAAAGGAAAGAGAGGTCTGACAAAAAGCAGGAGGCCCAAAGTCAGCTGAGCCCGCGGCGAAAGTTGTGCTCTGCGGGGACCCAAACACACCGAAGTGGAGGCCAGTCTCTCTTGTGCAAGCAAACACACACTGGTGAGGCATTCATGAAGATGCATGCAACTCGCAATGTTTGTGGAGGAGAAACCTGCTGCCACGGGCTTCAGCAGAGAAGATTCCTTTGTTCTATTGCAAAGACACACATACATTCAGTATGTTTCCTCTGAAACAGTAGACAGGCTGAAGGCTTTGTGGACTGCTGGAAGTCTGCGTGTTGTGTTTAATGTTTGTGTTGTATCAGTGGAAGGAAGCATAGTGTGTCATCCTGTGCAAACATCAGCGCTTGTCATTCAGACAAGCCGTGCGTGAGGTCACTGAGAATGTTGCTGTCGCAGGAAAAAGATGGGATCGTTATGCAGGGAAAGCATCTTACTGGAAAGCTGTGAGTCTGGAAGCTACTCATGTATCTAATGTTCTTAAACACTTTACAGAAAGACATGATTTTATCATGAAAAGTACAAAATCCCTCGTTCTAAACACACTGAAGTGTGTCTGTGTCTGCCACAATGCTTGTTATTAAATGTTGCCTGCAATGAGAACATCAACCATGAGGTGTAAGCCACGTAATTCAAGGCAGCCTCACTGCAGGGACCACATTCAGTGTCCGTACCGGAAGCACGATCCGCACCATTGTCTCATCTTTGCATGTTTGAGCAGATATTCACCCAGGTCGCAATAAATAATGTAATTATTCTACAAAAATTACTTATTTCTATCCTTAAAGGAAAAGTCCGGTCAGCAAGGAATAATCATTGGATCATTATCTATACCTAAAACTGATATGTTGGCAGTGAATTAATAAAAATAATAAAAATAATATTCTCGTTGCGATCACTGAGTCTGGGAGCGGCCATTTTTGCCCAAAAATAGTAACCCCTCCCTCCTGCCATCTTCCAGCAGTGACGTCACGGTGCGGTAAGCCTAGCGCCATTCTCCCCGCTTTACAAGCTAAATCAATGGGAACTACTAGACACATCTGCAATCAACAACAATTATTGAAGATTTCCAGAGGACTTCACCATTGAAATTCACCAGAGCTATAGTGAAACTGACAATGCCCACGTGCATGTAGGGGTTATAGTATAGTAAAGTATAGTAATAGTATAGTATAGTTTATAGTTTAGTGATTGCCTGTAGCTAAAAAAAAAAACCTTGAAAATAAAATTGACGGTAAATATATAAAAAAAGACAATCAAAATCCCTTTTGCGCTTGTCAGCCAATGACAGCAAAGGAGCGCTCTGAAAAAAACAATATTAGCCAATCAGAAGAAGAAGGGGGCGGGTTCTGTTCGCTACATGTTTACGGCAGCAGCTGATTTACCAGCGTCAATAACTAACCCTGTGAGTTAAAAATAAGGGATTGTGCTTTTTTCACCGAACACGACCTCTCATTCACACTAGATACAGATACACTTTTTCAATATTCAAAAGTCAATCATTCACGGCTCATCCTGGCATGGCTTGAAAATACGCACGCATATATATATATATTGTGCCTGTGTCGAAAAAGTTTAGTCTCTGGATTTTGTTTTTGCTTTAATCCCTGTGCACGGCAGACAAACACCAGATACAGCACTGGGACTTGATCAACAGCCGATACCGCACCGTGACGTCACTAACCAGTAGGTGGCAGTAGTGTTCTTTGACAAACATGGATGCCTCCAGTAAAGCACATTCACATGAAAATTACTCTGAATTAAAAACACTGATCATTTATTGAACAGGAGGGAATAATTTCAGATTTAAAGAACTTTCAGAAGTTTGAATTCAGAACATGAGCGGACTTTTCCTTTAAAATAAAGAGTAAAGCTTCAGCGTCTGCTCTTGATAATGCAAGCGTAGAAGAAGAAATGTGCTGTTTACCTGTGCAAAGAAAGAAACAACGAAAAAAAAAAAAATGTCTGAGGACTTCAGTGTTGAGGAAGAGCATGAGTTCTTTACCGAGCTGAATGCTCACTTTCATCTGGTTTGGTCTGCCGCGGTTTCCGTAGACTCGTGAACTCGCAGGCGCGCGCTTTTAGGAAATCCTATACACTACTGTTTATGCTCTAAAAACATTCTAAATGACTTCGTTTCGAGTAAATTATGGACGCTACCCACTCAGGAAACTTGGAATACATTGGACGAGCAGTATGGAGGAATATTGACACGTTTTTTGTGGACTTTTATGGACCTTTCTGCCTCGGGCGCCATAGACCTCCATTATTTGAATGTCAGCAGACAGCAAGAAGCCTCCCAGATCTCCAGATGCATTTGAGATATCAAAAAAGTACTCCAGAGTGTTGTTCAGCATGGGGGTGAGTGGAAAATGAAGGCTAATCATGTTTTGGGTGTACTATTCCTTTAAAAGGTTTCTTTGGAGAACCGCTTTGCAATCAGAGGCTTCTGAAAAGTGATTCCTTCAACAGAGCACCGAGATGTTTTACAATTTATAGTCAAATAACTGCAGCTTTTATCCTCAGTTGGCAAATCAAAACAGCACAGCCATGCCTGTGAGCCAATCCTAATAATATAGATTGGATAATACATCAGGGAACGCTGCTGTTTCTGGCAATCAAAGTGAGAAAACCACACCAGCAGGGAGGTACCGCCTCCGTCTGCCTGTCTGTCTGACTCCGTTTGCTCCATTGTCTAATTTCTTCTTCTTCTCTCGTCCCACCCTGCTCGCACACAACCCTGACTTTTTTTTTAAATCAAAACGCTCATGCAAACATCCTCCTTTGTGTGCCAGTGTCTCACAGTTTTACAAATCATAACCTTAAAGGGTAAAAACTTCCTCAGCAGAAGCTGCTGGGGAATTTTCTGACCATATGATAATAAAATAATCATGGATTAAGAACCTCTGGATTACATTTACCAAGACCGACTTTATCAATTGCTCCTCATCAACTCTGCTGGTTTTTTTGTACCTCACACAGTTTTAAAGTTTGATTAAAGAAATCTGGTGTTATGATCAGTTGGACTACCTATTGCATGTGTTGCTCTACCGTTTATATTTGGATTATGACTAAAGTTACCTTTGGCCCCTTTAAGAAAAACAATACCTGAATAAAAGGTCGGGAGGAGCGGAAACTTTATGAAGAACAAAGCTGTGCTTTAAACAGGAATATTTTTGCCTTTGCTGCTGTTTTTATGAAGGTATAAGTCAGAGGTGGGGACTCGAGTTTGTGACTCGTACTCGAGTCGCACTTAAGTCGCATATTTAATGACTTCAGACTCGACTTAGACTTGCATTTGAGGGACTTCAGACTCGACCGAGACTCGCGATTTCCGACTTGTGAACAATATTTTATTTTTTAAGTGTTTTTTTGTTTTACTAACTTGACTGATCGCTGCTCGCCTTACCTGCACACAGCAGAGGTTAAAAAAAAAAAAACGGGGCTGTCAAACAGTCATGTAGCACTGATGTCACAGACGCAACGTTACGTGACATATAAGCATGTATTTTTCACCAGTTCAAGATAACGATCATTCCATAGATATAATAGTAACCTTTAAACTATACCGTCTCAGTGAAGGATATGAAAACACAAGGAGAAACAGGCAAGCATGCAAATTATTGAACTTATTTTTATTAATCATGTGATTAGAATTTATTGTGCGATTAATTTAATATTGCAACAGGCCTACTCTAGACTTGAGACTTGACTTGGAGTTGCAAAAAATGACTTGTGAACATGTCTGGTATAAGTCGCCCCTTGGTTCTTTAGATCGGGACTTTTCCTGTTTCAAATGAGAACCGTGAATTGAACCAGAAGGAATCATTCAAAAGCCAACATGTCCGACATCCTCTTGAAAGGCAGTCATGGTTGTCGCTACCCGATCCGTCCCGGAAGCACGATCCGTCCAGCGATGCTCGAACAGAAACAAGAAAATGTCAGGTTTGGTGGAGGTTTTGAGGACCCAAATGCAGAGAGGAGTAGGCACGGATGAGTTTGGATGGTTTAATGAAAGTCAGAGGGAAATAGAGGCAAAAATCCAAAACACAAAAATACTGAAAACCAAACAAAACCAATAAACGTCATGAAAAATACTCGAAGGAATCAATAGACTAGGAAGCAACAAAACAACTTCTACAACACACAGAAACCAGCACTGAATGAAGGCTCTGGTGCTTTTTAAGCTCAGCACTGTGATCATAAAGATCTCTTTCACCTGTGCAGGCTACCCAAGTTCTTCACAAAGATCCTCTATAGTAGAGATGCACAACTCGCACTAACCCACACAAAGGAACCCTCACATAAAATACTTATTTATTTACTTAAAACACTAAAGAATGCTAAACTACATCATATAGAAAATATTGAAGACTATTCTGTAAGAAATGGAGACGTTTTACATTCTCTCCATTGTACTGGGTGATGTCATCATCGGAAGTGCTCAGGGTGGGGGTTTTTTATATATTGCTTTTTTTTTCATTTTTAGAATATGCAATATTTATGCAAATACAAAAATATTCAAAAGGAACCCCCCGCCTGAAAAAGACAAAAGAATAAAAAAGTAAGAAGAGCGAAACATTGCCCAACCGGAATTTATTCTGTCCGTGCACGACGGCTCATGCTAGCTAGCTAATGTAGCTGAGCGCAGCAGATTGTTTACACTGTTAATGCTGTTTTCACATTGCACGTGCTTTGAGCAGCAGTAGCAGTGGGTTTACATGCAAAGTAAGCTTCTGAGCATCTGCAGCATGTGACGAGCTTCACAAAGCAACAGATGCTGGACTATTGCTACTGGACGCGCCGCATCAACCAATCAGAGAAGCTGATCTGGGAGCTGGCAGGGAGTCAGACGCAGCACTGCTGATGCAGAGCGCTATGATCACTCCTCTGAAACAGTTTATTAACGCCTAAATTAACTGAAAATGTTGAAACCTGCCGGCAGAATATGTTGGCTTTTATGATCTGCAGTTTGGATTACGTATGTGAAAAACGCCTTCCAGCCGCCGCAGAAAACCGCAAGGAGGCTCCCGGGCCTGAGGCAGCTGCTGCTGGGGATTCCCAGTGACAGCGCAGCGCCGGTATGTGGGGGTCTGAGCGGCTCCCACAGAGAAATAATCTTTGAAGGCAGGATGGTAATCTGGATGAACTGACTGCACAGACCATGTTTTCAGGAGGACTTTCTCACTTCAACATAGATTCTAACTAATTTCTACCCGCTGATCACAGCTAATATAGCAAAGCTGCTCTCTGGCATCGAACACAGGAGCAGCAGAAGCATCTGGACTCACTTTACTGGACGGCTGACCTTAATGTGGACGAGCATCAGAAATGAAGCAGCAGACGATGTTCTGCTGCTGAAATCATGTGCGGTGTGCACGTAGCATTAGACTTGGTTCTGCCAAGTAGCTCCTTAGAGGTAGCTAAACAGAATCAGATCACACTGAGAACATGGATAAACCAGAATCTTAACATCATTTATGTCTTCTCTCTACGGTGTTGAAACAACCTGGATTTCAGTAGATTTAATTAAACATTAAATCTACCTAATTATATATAATTATACAGATATGCTGTATAATTACATTTATGAGTCTATCTATATATATATATATATATATATATATATATATATATATATATATATATATAATTGGTTTGTCAAACCTTACAGATTAAACACTGATTGTATTGGCCAATCTGTAGAAGCTCCTTGGATAACCTCTGTGCTTTGCAGTGCAGCAGAGCCGGAGGACGTTTGTTTACACATTTATTTTTTGCTGTTTGGAAAAAAAAAAGTATTTTTTACTGAAAAGAAATAGCTTTCATTTTATTTTTATGCTAACTAGCAGAAATGCAGCCGGCGTTTGGCTGAAAACATCCATTCTAAAGAAATGCTGGTCGAGATACAGTTGATGTTCTGAACGTGTTCCTCAGTGGATACTTATGTTCATATTAAAAATCATTCATTCTTTAAATCTTTCTGTGGTTGAACAAAACAATAAAAAAGTTTCAGCAAAAAAATAATTAGTTTATTGCATTTCACATTAGTTCCAGAACGGCTCCAGATGGATGAGTTCAGTTTGAATCAGTGGTGGATGCAGAATAGCAATGTTTTGATTAATGTAAAAAAATATGTTCTTTGCATTCTTGCTTTCTGTTTGCATGATATGTCTATCAGTAATATATTCTCCTGATCAGCTCCTTGATTCAGGAAACAAGCTTGGGGATTTCCCATTAGGCAATACTAGGCAGTAGCCTAGGGCCCCAAGTTCCTGGGGGCCCCATAAAACTCTGTTTACATGTATAACAGACAGCAGCAAACCATTTGAAAACAAACCATGCAAAGAGCAGTGTTGCCAACTTAGCGCTTTAGTCGCTATATTTAGCCACTTTTCAGACCCCTCTAGCACTTTGATTTCTAAAAAGCTCCTAGCGCCAAATCTAGAGACTTTTTTCTGCTACTGGAGACTTTGGAGACAACATCTAAAAGCAGCGAACTCTGCTCTCCAGAGCAAGTAGATTGGTAACCCCGCCTCCTGCTCTCCTCTATCTTGTCTGCTGTCATGATTCATGCAGCTATTATTTCATCCAAATGAAAAATGGAGAACAGATAAGCAGATCATGGCTTGTCTACAGTGAAAAGAAGGACTGGGTTATTTACTTTGGCCTTTTTGGAAACACAGGAAGGAGCAATCAGCTAAGTGAGCTTAGTGCTTGGAAAAAATCTTTCATTCCTTTAGAGACAGCATGAAAAGTCAGCTGAGTACAAAACATAGAGAGGAAAACAAGAAGAAAAGGGACAAGAAGAGAGGGACACAACCTAGAACAGATCATGGATGTCTATTCTATTAACATTTATCTATCTGGAGAATGGGGCTGTTCTATGTGTTGTCTTCTCAATTCAGACGTCCCCCTGCCTGTCTTTGCCTAGGGCCCCACATTTCCTAAATCCGCCCCTGCCAACAAGTGAGGCTGGTTTATAGCAGACATGAAAGGTGGTTTTCATTGTCAGATTTGGACCAATTTAACTTCACACATGAGGTCCTTATCTTTATTTTAAAAAAGTAGCAGTCCTGATATTAGACATCCGTAATCCTAAAAAGCAAAAGAAATTTAGTAAAATCTGTTTTATCATTGAACCGTGGTTAATAGGAATGAATTCAAATGAAGAACAACAGTAAAATCTTCACATAACTTGGTCTCCTGTTCTTCCAGGCGACTAAAGCAACAGAATGAAAGATTCAGCTGCAGAGATTCTCTGGACGTCTGGTCTGCGCTCTAATCAGCAAACAATCCACTTTCCTTCAACGTTCTGCATGAAAAGTTTGCTTCCTAACTTCCTGCATTATTAGATTTGACTAGCTCATTTTTCATCCTGACAGCTTCATTAAAACAGTGTGAAAAGGCTCAAAATAACGTGTGTGTGTGTGTTGGGGAGGTATTTTTCATATTTTAGTGGTAAAGTGAGGTCTTTGATGTAAAGTGAGAACCTTTCTGGCGGTTGAGTTAAAATGTGAATAAGGATGAGGGCGGAGGAAGAGCTGAGAATGAATGGAAGGTCCTCAGAAAGAGTTTAAAACACAGTTCTGCTTTGCGTTTTCCTCCTTGCACTTTCCGAAACGCTTCTTCTTCTGCCTCCTTACTTCCTTTCTTCTTTATCTTTCAGCATCAACTCTATTTCACCTCCTCCTATCATTCATCTCATCCTGCTTTATTACCCTTCACTCTCCTCATCCTTTTACCAGCCTTTCCTTCAGCCTCCATCTTATCGCTCTCTCCACTCCTTCTTACTTCTTTCTAAGGATTTTTATTTAAGAAGTGAAAAAAAAACCCACAAAAAAAAAACGTACTTGTCTCCTGGCTTGTGGTTTGTCTCCAGCCTTTCCAAACGTCTCCCTGCTTTTTCATTGGCCAACTGGTTGCTGAGCCTCGCTGTGATTGGCTGCTTCCAGCAGGTGAGGCAGAGCTATGCCTCTTAATCAATGCCCTGCAGCGGGGGAGGCCTGTGCCAGCCCCACAGTGCAGCAGCATCAGCAGCCGTCAGCACTGGCAGCTCTCCATGAAGTCGAGCTTCGGGACGCTTTGACCTTCAGGCGGTCAGGACCCGCCGTGCAGCACACCACTGCACGAACACAAGCGCACTCACACCTAAGTGCATCTGTGTAATCACCGCCTCCTCTACAATGTCTGCAGGCCACACCCAGCCTCTCCTCTGCAAAGGGCGACGTTTGGAATCTTACTCTGAGAATGTAAGGAATGCATGAGCCGAATGAGGTGAGGAAGAAACTAGGAAATGTGAGCACAAAGGGAAGACTAGAGGCTGCCACATGCACACAAATAGACGTGAACTTAAAAAAAAAAAAAACAAGAAGTGGAGCACCTGATCACCAGCTTCAGCTTTCTGCCTCTAAATCTGCTCATCTGGCCCAGATTGAGCAGAAATAACCGTGTGAATCAATCCCAGCTGTTTTTACCTCTGATATTAATCATCAGGCATCATGTTAGGATTATTTAATGATCTAATTTAGACATAGATGTTTTATTAAGGTCTATTCTTCTATCCATCCATCCATTTTCCAACATGCTTATCCAAAGCGGGGTCCCAAGGGGGTGCTGGTGCCTGATGTTTCTCCAGGGCGAGAGGTGGGGTCCACCCTGGACAGGCACCCCAGTCCATAGGCAGGAGCCTAGGGCCCCAAGCTGCCATCAGAACCACATCCTCAGATCATCATATCCTCAACATCCATACTTCCAAACCAGACATCTCAAATTTCTCATATTTAGTGTTAAATGTCACTTTAGGCTGAGTTCACACACCAGGAATATCAACTGAATACAGCCGAGGGATTTACCATTAGGCAATACTAGGCAGCTGGCTAGGGCACCAAGTTCCTGGGGGCCCCATAAAACTATTTTTACTTGTATAGTTAATACAACTATTCCTTATTTCTGCACATTAATTATGTTTTTGATAAAAATCCTTTGGCTAAAATGCCAACAGAACGCTGATAATATTAAGTGTGTCTCAGCCCCCCCTTCAGTGTCCACCATATTGGATCAGTCCATTTGCACATGTTCAGAAAGGTCCAAACAGACAGCAGCAAACCATCGCAGGGCGACACAGAGACAACCAATAATTCACACTCACACCTAAGGAGAATTTAGAGAAGCCAATCAACCTAACAGTCATGTTTTTGGACTGATGGAGGAAGCCGGAGTACCCGGAGAGAACCCACGCTTGCTCAGGGAGAACATGCAGACTCCATGCAGAAAGACCCTGAGCAGGGAATCAAACCTGGAACCTTCTTGCTGCAAGGCAGCAGAGCTACCCACTGCGTCACTGAGCAGCCCCTTTATTAAGGTCTAGATGGAGGATGTATGTAGCATAGATAGACCCTCCAGAATAAAACTGTGAGCTGCATCTAAAAACCTGCAAACAAACTTTAAAATCCCAAACCAGAGCTTCAGGACAGCTGCTTCGGTTCAGCAGGAACCGATTAGTTTGTTTCAGATGAATTTAAATTTTTTATCTTATTTATTAGGTTTTATTGTCTTCCACTGTCACAAGCACACAGAAACAAAATGAACTCTGCATTTAAGCCATCCCCTCGGGGAGCAGTGTGGGGTGCAGGGTCTTTGCTCAGGGAGCCAGAGGGGCAGTCCGTGGGAGTGTGTGGGACTTGAACTCAGAACCTCAGGATTCCAAGCACAATGCCCGAACCACTGGGCAGGTAGTAACTAGGTAGTAATTGTTTAATGGAGGAAGGTTGTTGGTTATGCAACAGAGCATGTTTTATTAAATTTACTAAGTCTGACTAACATCCCACTTATTATTTGTGAAGCTGATACCAAACTTTACTTCTCTAAATCTTTCTCCAGATTGCATATTGATAGAGCTGTTCTTTTTACAAAATGATGCTTATGACAGATATAGAGTAACACGGCAGCATAAGATTAATCTAATTAAATTTTTAATTAACAATTATGAGCCTTTTTTTCTGATCAGACATAAAAGGCAGTGGCGGCTGGTAGAGTTTTCTCCAGGGGGCGCTATAACTTCAAAATAGACATATACCAAAAACCAATCATATGTATTCTAAGGTATTACACCAGCATGTTTATATGGATGCCACAACAAAAGATAACATTTTAAAAATGCTCTGCAAACTGTTTTAAATCAGTCATAGCTGTCTTAAGATTGGCCGAAAAAAGTGGCTCTGGGTGCAGCAGAGCTGCTCCCCAGGATCTTAGCACTGAAGAGGAGCTGCTGCGCTGGACAACTTTAACCAGATGGGGGAAGATTTATGGAAATACGTCACCAATCTGAAGAACGAAACAGCTTTACTGTTCATTAAATATTAAATATTTATCTAGCACATCTAGAAATATATTAATATATTTCGAAATATTTTAATTTGATGATTTGATTTTTATTCGCTTTTTTTTTTTAATCAGGGTCATGGGTGAGTAGGGTGGCGCCCTCTATTGGCCATCCACCACTGATAAAAGGACTCATTGGGGGAAATATTAGGCTCATTGTTTTCCTCCAAAATGTTTTGGTTTCTCCCAAAAAGTGTCTTCATCCTCTGAAGGTTTACCCCCCCCCCCAACCTCTGTGTGAGATCTACCTTTTTCCCTCCATCTCCTCCCGTCTAGACTCTATTTCCATATCTTGTCGTCCCCCTCACCCCCTGACCTCCCTCCATTCTGCGTCTCCCCCTCTGCTGGGCCCCGTGCAGAGCTGGCCGCCCCCCCACGTTGCGCGCCTATTAACGGGCCTTGGTGGCCTGTAATGATGTCTCTCCTGTCTGAGCAGCTGCTGTAATGCTGAATAGGAAGGGAAAAAGAGAGATTCGCCACATCAGAATCATTGTTTCTGTGCCGCCGTGTGTTTCAGACAGGAGGGAAATGAAGCTCACACCGAGGCTCCTCCACATACGCCCAAACCTTTTTTTCCCCTTTTTTAAATCTTTCTGTCTTGGAGGTATCAAATATTGCTTTCATTCAGTTTGTTTTTTAAGATAGCTAAGAAGAAAATGGAAAATGAACAGAAAATAAGTCTGAATTCAAATTAAACGAAGTACGTCTAGATTTATAATTTCAATGAACATTTGAGGAACTGAAAGCAATCAGTTTAATTAGGATGCTTTTACCACTAAAACCCAGCTCTTTTCCTGGTCTTTATCTCGCAGTTCTTCACGCTTGCGTCCATCATGGCAGGACGGACAACTGCTGCAGAATCTGTCAGTCAGCTGCTTTATTTCCAGGGTGATGATTATAACAGGATGCCAGCAGCTGCACCACACAGCGACAGACACGGAAAAGCACAGAGGACTCCATCCGATTCAAGGATTTACTGGCTTAGCGTACATTCATAGGCGTAGCGGTGATTATATGTGAGGAGGACGGGGGATACATGAGGACAGTAGAGAGAGTTTAGTTCAACAGTATCAGTTAACCCTGCTTAAAATGATACAAACCTCTCTAGTTTTATTATCTTCTAACACTATAACATGAATCATTCTGCTTCATTCTATCTCTGTTCTCCCACTCTGCAGAATCTGTTTGGCTGTGACTCCATCCTGGAGAGAAATATCAGCTGTGCTGCTGCCATCAACACCTTTGTTTCTAGATTGTTGGAGCTTGGCCTGTTTTCCAGTGTAGTCCTGTTTCTCTGACTGTGACTAACTGGATGTGCTCTCTTCATCCTCTGACATGGGAGCTGCCTTGGAGCTCGTCTGCCTGGCTGTGTGTTTCCTGGACGGGGCCGTCTGTGGAGCTGGTTGACAGTTGCCTTTTGTATCTATGCTTCTTTTTCTACGTCTGCTTCTGTCTCCTTGAACCCCAGTGGGCCTCAGCAGATGGCCGCTCACACTGAGCCTGGTTCTGCTGGAGGTTTCTTCCTGTTCAAAGGGAGTTTTTCCTCTCCACTGTCGCTACAAGCATGCTTAGTGTGAGGGATTGCTGAAGAGTCAATGAGTCGATGCAATCAACTGGTTTTCCTTAGACAGAAAACTTTGAATCAATCTGACTGGATGATCTGGTGAACTGGAAAGTGACCTGAGATGACATGATGTGAATTGGAGCTCAACCTTTGAGCTCAACACGCTCAAAGGTTACCTGTGGAGTACCACAGGGATCAGTGCTAGGACCAATTCTCTTTACTTTATACATGCTCCCAATCGGTAGAGTTATTAGACAGCATGGGATTAATTTCCACTGTTATGCTGATGATACCCAGCTATATCTGTCTATAATCCAGATGAAGCTAACCCATTACATAGATTACAGGCATGTCTGAAGACATACAAACCTGGATGACTCTTAACTTTCTGCTTCTGAATGCAGACAAAACAGAAGTTATAGTCTTTGGACCAGAGTCTCTGAAAAAGAAGCTGATTAGCCAGTCACTTCATTTGGATGGGATTAAACTGATTTCAGATAATAAAGTAAAAAATCTTGGTGTTGTTTTTGATCAGGACCTGTCATTTAAATCCCAGATCAAAGAGGTTTCTAGAATTTCCTTCTTTCATCTGAGGAACATTGCAAAAATTAGAAATCTCCTGTCCAGTGGTGATGCTGAGAAACTAGTCAATGCATTTGTTACTTCAAGGCTGGACTATTGTAATTCTTTACTATCAGGAAGTCCACAAACTGTAGTTAAAAGCCTTCAGCTGATCCAAAATGCTGCAGCCAGAGTTCTGATGAAAATGAAAAAGAGAGATCATATCTCTCCTATCCTGGCTACTTTTAAGGCTAGGCTTAAAAGTTTCCTTTTTGATAAAGCTTCTATTTAGAGTGGCTCAGGTTATCCTGATCTATCTCTATAGTTCTGCTGCTATAGGCTTAGACTGCTGGAGGACATAGGGACCCCTTTTTCATCATTCTGCTTCATTCTATCTCTATTCTCCCACTCTGCAGAATCTGTTAGTTCAATCTCTAACGTTCTGCTCTCTCTGCTTTTTCTCATAGTAGCTTCATCTGGTCTGTTCCTGTTTGGCTGTGACTCCATCCTGGAGAGAAATATCAGCTGTGCTGCTGCCATCAACACCTTTGTTTCTAGATGTTGGAGCTTGGCCTGTTTTCCAGTGTAGTCCTGTTTCTCTGACTGTGACTAACTGGATGTGCTCTCTTCATCCTCTGACATGGGAGCTGGCTCGGAGCTCGTCTGCCTGGCTGTGTGTTTCCTGGACGGGGCCGCCTGTGGAGCTGGTTGACAGTTGCCTTTTGTATCTATGCTTCTTTTTCTATGTCTGCTTCTGTCTCCTTGAACCCCAGTGGGCCTCAGCAGATGGCCGCTCACACTGAGCCTGGTTCTGCTGGAGGTTTCTTCCTGTTCAAAGGGAGTTTTTCCTCTCCACTGTCGCTACAAGCATGCTTAGTGTGAGGGATTGCTGAAGAGTCAATGAGTCGATGCAATCAGCTGTTTTTCCTTAGATAGAAAACTTTGAATCAATCTGACTGGATGATCTGGTGAACTGGAAAGTGCCTTGAAATGACATGATGTAATTTGGCGCTATAGAAATAAACTGAATAGAATTGCATGTGTTTCACAAATATTTTTCTATTGTTCAGTTTAATCGCTCTTGAACATCTCAAGACCTTGAATTTGGGGCTTTAAGTCGGAACCAGTAGACGTTTATGAACATTTCCATTTTCCACAAGTCTATTTTTTAAGGTTTTCAAATGCTCCATTTCCACCAGCCCTCATTCGTAAGGGTGGTGCAAATGGGGCTCAAGTTGCGATCAGAGGTCAAAAGTATTAATTTTTATCCCTCCAGTAGAAGTATAAATCCTGCTGTTTAAAAACACTTTTATCGAAGTTAGAGGATCTACTTTAGCTTTTCACTCCAGTGACAGTGTAAAACAAGGGTTTGTTTTGGTCCACTCTATAAAACCTGGAACTAAACGCTATTTCTGACATTTTGAATTGAAAAAGTTTCCTGGATGGAAGAGAAACGTCTTGAAACTTGGAAACAAAGTCCAGTGGATTGTTTTTTAACTTTTGTATGACTATGACCTGGTTGACTGAGAATCTTCAGCAACTGATTATGGAAATGATAACTGATTGACAATTAATGCTACAGTATAAATTAGAGAGCTGTACATAAAATGTCGAAGGAATACTAAAATCTAAACAGTCTGGTCTTAAAAGTCCTTCTTTGAGGAAAGTTTCCGGAACTGTCAGTGACTGAATGAGTTTGGACAGTTACACACATCAAACCAAGTACAGCAGGTATGACTTCCACTTCAAATATGCTCCCCTTCCTTCGCCTCAGGTGATTTTTATCAAGTCCACCGTGTTTTATTTCAAACAGTTTTACTCATATGGATCCTTTTA
This sequence comes from Cyprinodon diabolis, assembly GCA_030533445.1. Lineage (NCBI taxonomy): Eukaryota > Metazoa > Chordata > Actinopteri > Cyprinodontiformes > Cyprinodontidae > Cyprinodon > Cyprinodon diabolis. The sequence goes on along the minus strand of CM060079.1, from coordinate 46,149,947 downwards.
ATTGGTGTGTTATGATCAGCTGTATGTCACCACGCAGAGTTATGAATAAATTAAATCTGACCGCATCTAGTTAACATTCAGTCTGTCAAATATGGGCTGAAACTGATATGATTGGATAAAGCAAATCCAATAATTTCAGTTCATTTGAAGTGAATTAGGTTGCATATAACTGAACACAACCAGATGGTAGAACTGAGGGTGTCAGGAATGGATTGTGGTTTGTTGACCCAAATGCAGAGGCATGGAGGCAGAGGTGATTTTCGTGTGGATTTAATGAAAGGTTAACTTAAAACAGAGGCAGGTAATCCAAATATCCAAATATAAAAACAAAGTCCAAAAACAAACAGGAAACCAGGAATCCAAAAATCCAAAAAGAAAACAAAGCCCCACTAACATGAAACCAGGAGTCCAAACATCCAAAAATAAAAACAAGAAAACGAGTCAAGATGAATCAGAAACCATGGAGACATCAGGGGGATCACAATCAAAAGGACGAAGGCTCAGAGAGACGGAGTTGGAGGAAGTTTGACGAGGACCCAGCAAAGAAGAACAGAACAGAGAGAGTATTTATGGGAGATTGAAAAAAAGGGAGAACTAATGAGCAGATTGGGAGCAGGTGTGAGCAGAGCAGAAACAAGAAAGGAGCTAGGGAAAAAAGGAGAACACAAGAGGGCAGCAGAGGGCAACAAATGAAAAACTGAGAACTGAAAATAACCACAAAACACAACAAAATAGGAATGAAACAAAAAAAAAACTAGAAAGCATGGAACAAGGTAAAACAGAATACAGAACCAAGACCATAACAGAGGGCTGATTCGATCCCATCGTTACCACAGAGGACCTATACCTGTGTGCGTTCAGAACACTCGGATGCTTAACTGGGAGCAACCAGGGTTTGAAAATCTTTCCCCGCCGTCAGAGAAGCAGCTGTTATTTTTAGCCGTGTGGTAAATAGAACATCTAAAGGTGCTTTGACCCCTTTTTAACTGGAAATTAAATTAAATATAGATTGCTGCATTTCTAACTTGATGTTATGTCCAGTTTTCCTTATAGGGGTACTAAAAACAAACCCCATCTGTCTTATCTGAGCCTGATTGAGATCTCTGTAACAGTATGTAGACCACCAGCACTGCCTCCATCTGCTAACTTCCACATGAACATATTCAGTAAAGGGTTACTTACAGATCACTGTCTTTGGTTCCCTGTTCCCCCACATCTGCTGTGCAGCAGCTCCTGGAGGCAAGAGAACAATAAACAGGTCAGTAACCTGGCTGCTTTCTGTTAGGGACAGTACTAAAAAGTAGATGATTTTTGCAACAGGACCAAAATTTTGCTAGAAAATCAAACCAAGGTGATGCATTTTTGTAAGACAGCTTTATGATTGAGGAAGTCCTCTGGACATAAGACTGGGAAACTTTTCTCTGATCCCTTTTATGATCCCCTTGATATTCCAGAAATAAATACCATCACTGATAAACTAAAAACACCTTCTGCAGGCCATTACATTATTCCTGCCTTTCTTATCAAACATTAAAATATTTTCTTTTGAAATCACATCATTACATTGTTCTTTATCTCCTTTTAAAATATGTGAATGTATCAAATCATATCAGAGATCAGAGCATATGTTCCATATTTTTTAAAACTACAGGCCTATATCTATTCTTATGTTTACAAAATGGATCTCCATCACCGTGGTTATGATTCTTTATGACCATCGATTTGGTTTTATGAAGAATCGCTCCACATATATGGCCTCTCAAAGGTCAAAGGTTTCAGCCTGCAGCTCAAACTGTGACTGTTAGGTTGTAGGTGTGTTTCTGTGCTGATCTGCGATGGAACGGTGACACCTCTAGTGTGGATCCTACCTTGTAGCCATAGACTGCTGGGATATGTAGCTATATTTGCAAAGGCAGGAATTTGTTTGATTAAATGGTTTAAATGCTAACAGAGCTAAGCTAATTAATGGAGTTTGTCAGGGCTCCAGTATTGGTTCCGGTTTACATGAGTTATTTATCCAATACTTCCAGAGTGGGATCTCCATTTCTGTTTGCTGGTGATGCTACCCTGTTTTTCTTACTCCCTGCTGTGTCTGAGCCCTCCCCCCACAGCCCCCACCCCAGCAGAGCCGTAAACACACCAGCTTGTAGGCAGTGCCACGGATTCACCAAATATCAATGTTAAACTTTATCTTAATAAACACCTGCACCGCGGCAACGTTTTCTAGAATGAAAGTGCGTGCCTTGTGGGGGAGGGGTCTGAGCAGTCTGTACACGAGCATGATTGACACTGCTAAGTAGGGGTGGGTATTGCCAAAGAAGTCACAATTCGATTCGAATCACGATTCACAGGCCACGATACGATTCTATCACAATGCATCACGATACTTGAATTATTGCGATTTCCACTGAACAATATTAGAAAAACATACAGCCATTACCAGTGGCTGACTGGCTGAGTATGATCTGGGTAGTGTCTTCCAATTGTTTTTTTTTTTAAACCAAAATGCTTCCAAACATCGGATTTGAAATGTGATGGAGCCGGACGAAGTTTCTCAATCTCCTCCATGTTTTGTTTTTGAATGACTCGTCGCAGTATCCCGCGGCCGGAAATGCTTGTGACATAAGGCAGCGTGCGTCAACACATCAGCAGCGACATCTACTGGACTGGAAGTTGTATTACACTTGTTTTTGGCTGATGTTCTCAAACCATTCATGCAATTTTATTTATTCATTTTTTTAAATCAATAATCCATACTTGGCGTCAAGAATCGATTCAGTAGATCACGAAAATTTGAATCACGATGCATCATCATGACGATTATTTTGCGCACCCCTACTGCTGAGACTTTTCTCCTGGCTTTGATTGGTTTATTTCTGCCGATGGTATTGCGACCTCTAGGGGGAGCCAGAGGGGCTTGATATTTTTCACAGATTATCAGCCTCATATTGCAAACATGTATACATTAGAAGTCTACAAATGTTACCCACTGGTCCTTTACTCGACTTAATTCATGATCATTTGGCTTATTAGGTCTTTCCCTCAGGATATCTGGACGGACAAATGATCTGTCTTTTTCCATCAGGTCATTGGTGAGAAAGCTGCAATGCTGGGAAATGTGGTGTTATTTAGAGCTGCTCAATTCAAGCATTTACTGTACGCACATGGTGCTATACAGCCAGGGACCGATTTAGGATATTTAGGGCCCTAAGTGGAGACAGGCAGGGGAAAAAACATAAAACAGAGCCATTCTCCAGATAGAGAAATGTTAATAGAATAGACATCCATGATCTGTTCTAGGTTGTGTCCCTCTCTTCTTGTCCCTTTTCTTCTTGTTTTCCTCTCTATGTTTTGTACTCAGCTGACTTTTCATGCTGTCTCTAAAGGAATGAAAGATTTTTTCCAAGCACTAAGCTCACTTAGCTGATTGCTCCTTCCTGTGTTTCCAAAAAGGCCAAAGTAAATAACCCAGTCCTTCTTTTCACTGTAGACAAGCCATGATCTGCTTATCTGTTCTCCATTTTTCATTTGGATGAAATAATAGCTGCATGAATCATGACAGCAGACAAGATAGAGGAGAGCAGGAGGCGGGGTTACCAATCTACTTGCTCTGGAGAGCAGAGTTCGCTGCTTTTAGATGTTGTCTCCAAAGTCTCCAGTAGCAGAAAAAAGTCTCTAGATTTGGCGCTAGGAGCTTTTTAGAAATCAAAGTGCTAGAGGGGTCTGAAAAGTGGCTAAATATAGCGACTAAAGCGCTAAGTTGGCAACACTGCTCTTTGCATGGTTTGTTTTCAAATGGTTTGCTGCTGTCTGTTTGGACCTTTCTGAACATGTGCAGCAAATGGACTGATCCAATATGGCGGACGCTGAAGGGGGGGGCTGAGACACACTTAACATTATCAGCGTTCTGATGGCATTTTAGCCAAAGGATTTTTTCTCAAAGACATAATTATTGTGCACAAATAAGGAATAGATGTATTAACCATAAATAAACAGTTTTATTGGCCCCCAGAAACTTGGGGCCCTAGAGAATTGCCTACTATTGCCTAATGGTAAATCCCTCCCCCTGTATCCAATGGTTAGAAAAGACGCAATAGATAGGGACGTCATGGGAACTTCATAGATATACTGTACATGTTAACAACTGAGCATTAAAAAAAATATATGTCATAAAATGATATATTTGCCTCTAAGGACAATCAGCTTAGCTGTTGCCACAAAGATGCGTGCGTTACAGAAGCACCCTATCCCCTCAAATTCTTTTCCCCCTTTTCTTCCTCCCCCTCTCTATTACTTCTTAAGAACTTGGAAGAAAGTTGGAAGAAAGAAAAGCACCTCTATGTAGAGTTTTCTTTTACAAACATCTCCATAGGTTTTTATTATCTGCGTTGTCTAGACATAATTTATTATAATAAAGAAGATGATGTTAACTAAGAGCCAAAACGTGTTAAGGGCGACGATGAGGGCTGTGTGTTGACTGAAAAAATATCCTCCTGCAGTTTAGGGTTTCAGAATGAGACAGCTTAACAGCACGCCTGAAAAAAAGAAGAAAAATCTCTGCATTGGGAAACGAAATGGTGCGTACCATATGATTTGTGGTCAGCTTATGATGCGAGTATCTGCTGCCCAAAGTGCAACGGATCCCCGAGTGTTCCCGTCATTCTGTCGGATACTTGCCTGCGATTCATAGAAATCTTTTTCTATGAATATTTGGATTGAAACATGAAGTCTTTATTTGACTTGGTGGATGGACTGTTTGTTTTCTTGTCCCCAACCTGCTTTAGTCAACATGTTGAGGCAGCAAATAAATCTATGCTGCACTGAAACCCGTTTAGTCTGCCAGATCCGAGCACGTGCGGAAGCACGCCCGCACGCACGGACGCAGATGCACACACGCTCCCGAACCGAGGGCTCCAGGGAAATAGAGCGGAGAGGAAGCTACGTGCCTTCGCCAAGCAAGGGCTGTCTGGTGTCATGGCAACGGGTGCAGATTACCCCACCCTCCATCAGTCAGAGCAGAGGCAGAAATATACAGAATACAAAAGGATGTTTGAATGATCTGCCATTATTAAGGACTTAGACGGAACGACATGGTCCAGTTTAGTGAGAGACCAGGATGATGAGCGAGGCAGAGGACACGGAAAAGGACAAAGGTTCTTATGATGTGTGGGGAGGCTTCAAATACACAGAGCTAAACACATTGGGGGTGATTAGAAATGTGCTTCTTCATCCAATATGCAGCGTTAGGAAAGGGGGGAACGTTTGGCAGCAAACACGTTTCACACCGACACAATATGCGGAAGAGCTGCTGCTGGCGAGCGTCAGAGGGATGCTGGGCTGGATGCAGAGCGGAGGCAGTGATGCATGACCAGGATGACAGCAAAGAAGAGGAGCCTGTAAGGCGGAGAGAGATGGTGCTGGGTGTGGAAGAGATGGCACCAATGAGAAGCCAGGAGAGGAAAGAGAGAGGCTGAGGTTGTCTGAGGATATTGCCTCAAACGATAAAGTGACTGCGGCACTGCCATCATCCACAGTTACATCACAGCTGAGCTTGCACTCAGGATGAACCCCTCCCTCCCTCCCAGCGCCTTTTATGTCTCTGCCAAGCTCCCAACCCTGACTGTTTAGAAACCAGAGTAGACTGTATGTGATATTGGACATAGTGTACATGCAGTGTGACTGACAGTCTAAACTAACCTGGATGTTGTCTTTGTATATTTGCAGGTGACAGTGACAGTATTCTGCTTCCAGTGGCATTTTCTAGGCATCAGATCTTCTCTGCTTATGCAGGAAGGCTTAGTTCTCCCATCAGTCTTTAGCATCCCAACCATGACCTCCTGCACTGCCTTACTGTGTTCACTTACATGCTCTGAGTGCTGGGCACACAATGAATCCACCTTACAGGAATTCAGTATCACTGCCCAAACACCGATGCTGCAACAGCACAGAATATGCACCTTGCTACTGTAATGCCAGGTCTGACCCACTTTTGCCTTCAGAACTGCTCTAATTCCTCATGTCACCAATTCAGTAAGGTGTCGTGAACTCTCCTCAGAAATTTCCGTCCATATTCGCTGTATATAGGGGGGGGGCGGGACCTAGAGCACCTAGGTCACCAAGCACTTGACCCTATATTTAGCAACTTTCAGACCCCTCAAGCACTGTTATTTCAAAAAAGCACCTCGCACCAAATCTAGAGACTTTTTTCTGCTACTGGAGACTTTGGAGACAACATCTAAAAGCAGCGAACTCTGCTCTCCAGAGCAAGTAGATTGGTAACCCCGCCTCCTGCTCTCCTCTATCTTGTCTGCTGTCATGATTCATGCAGCTATTATTTCATCCAAATGAAAAATGGAGAACAGATAAGCAGATCATGGCTTGTCTACAGTGAAAAGAAGGACTGGGTTATTTACTTTGGCCTTTTTGGAAACACAGGAAGGAGCAATCAGCTAAGTGAGCTTAGTGCTTGGAAAAAATCTTTCATTCCTTTAGAGACAGCATGAAAAGTCAGCTGAGTACAAAACATAGAGAGGAAAACAAGAAGAAAAGGGACAAGAAGAGAGGGACACAACCTAGAACAGATAATGGATGTCTATTCTATTAACATTTCTCTATCTGGAGAATGGGGCTGTTCTATGTGTTGTCTTCTCAATTCAGAGGGCCCAAAATTTCCTAAATCCGCCCCTGGATTGTTGAACAGAGTCTGGATGTAAAGTTTTTGCAATTCTACAACATCTGATCTACATCTTGTTTTCATTTTTTGTAAAAAGGTAAATTGATTTCACTTTACAATATTTTGTTTTGTTTAACTCTTCATCAAACGGAAATTCATTGATAAAGGAGTTAAAATATTGTAAAGTGAAATCAATTTACCTTTTTACAAAAATGAAAACAAGATGTGGCCGACCAAAGAACCACAACCCAAACAAATCCACTTCACCCAAAACAACAAAAATAAACCAATGTAGAAAACCAGATGCTGTGTTTAGCTGCTACATTGGCCAATATACAGGTAACAAAGGTTAATTGTTACAAGCAGGTATGTCCAAACTCCGTCCTCGAGGGCCGCTGTCCTTTAGCAGCTCGTTCTGATGGTTGCAGTTCAGCAAAAGCCTGTTAATCAGCAGCCAATGAAAATCAGCTGTACTGGAGCAGGAAACCTCTAAAAGCTGCAGGACAGCGGCCCTCCAGGACCAACTTTGGGCAGACCTGATCTAATGTATGGAAGCCTGGGTGGGACATGTTCATCTTCTATTTGACACAGACTGAAGACTCCATTACTAACCTCTCATTGGGATTTTGTTCTTTTATGTTCTATTTTAATGCAAACTAAACAAAGTTCCAACCATTTCATATGCTTTAGAAGTTTGAGGTGTCTTCATTAAAGCGTCGTTCAGAGTTTGGTGGAAAAGTTAGGACTCGATCCCTGCAGGGAAAAGCTGCTGCAATGCAATCACTTTTCCCCGTCTCAAAAGGCAATTACAGAGTTTTCAACCACTTTCCTCGCAGCTCTCAGAATCCCAACAAAAGTGTCCATGCCAGCTCCGATCCATCTATCTATCTCCAGACTCCAGCCTGGATGAATAATTTAGCAGGTTATATTTCCAGCCATCTGCTTCCCTCCCTCTATTCCTCCCTCTCTCCCTCCATCATTCTGCTAATTTCTCCTAGAAATCCCCTAGATTGGATTCTGGTTGTTCTTCAATCTGATGTGGGGATGGTTACAGGTTTTCACGGACAAGAGCTTAATTATGTGCCGTGTTTTTCAGTAACACCCTGATCCTCCTGCTTAGAGAGCTGGCTGGAAACATTAGCGGGACTTTAATCATCGCTGTGAGTCTGTGTTGATTTATAGTCTGACAATCCTGCAGCTTTTAAGACTGATGCTGTTACTGCTGGAAGGAAGGAAGGAAGGAAGGAAGGAAGGAAGGAAGGAAGGAAGGAAGGAAGGAAGGAAATATTTCTCTCTATCACCGGCATATTTCATTTCCAGCATCCAACATGTGTAACATTATCGGTCAGAGGCCAGCAGAGGTCAGCCAAGTTCCTCCTTCCTGCCAGCATGTGACCAGCAGAGCAGTGTTGGATGCTCAGTAGTGCTTCATTATAAGTGTTGGTAATCCGTCAAATCTTAATCAACTACAACTAAAAGTTGCTCAGTAAGTTAAATTATTTATGACAACATTTACTAAGTGATTAGTTAAATTATTGAAGTTCAAAAGCACATGGATTTAAAAATACTTAAGTATTCAAAAATAGAAAAACAATGTTCTATAATATCAGTACATTTCTATCCAATTTGCAGAGTTATTTTAAAGAAGCTTGTAAATTTCAGAAACCAACTGCTATAGATTCTACACCACCTAAAAAAAAACAAAAAAATACCAACAAAAAAAATAATGAGAGATATTTTGATTAATTCTTATTTAAAAACAAACCAAATAGAAAACAGGAAAGTCTTGATTCTCCTCACACTTTCACTACCGAGTGGAGATTTAAGGTTCAATCTAAGCTACAGCTCTAATCTGAGAACTCATCCTGCTGAACAACTCGGCCACGTGGCAACAACTAACACCTTAATAAAAAAAATACTATTCAAAACTACTACAAATATTTGACCTGAGTTTCTCACATCTATTGAACATCATTAAATCTCTAAAACCTATATCAGAGATCTGATTGTTCCTGATGTTCCTAACAGAGCACTTCGCTCTCAATCTGCAGGTTTACTAGTGGTTTCTAGAACTTCTAAAAGTAGAATGGGAGGCAGATCTTTTAGTTATCAGGCTCCTCTCCTGTGGAACCAACTACCAGTTTTAGTCTGTGAGGCAGACACTCTGTCTACTTTTAAGGCTAGGCTTAAAACTTTCCTTTTTGATAAAGCTTCTAGTTAGAGTGGCTCAGGTTATCCTGAGCTCTCTCTCTATAGTTATGCTGCTATAGGCTTAGACTGCTGGAGGACATAGGGACCCCTTTTTCATCATTCTGCTTCATTCTATCTCTATTCTCCCACTCTGCAGAATCTGTTAGTTCAATCTCTAACGTTCTGCTCTCTCTGCTTTTTCTCATAGTAGCTTCATCTGGTCTGTTCCTGTTTGGCTGTGACTCCATCCTGGAGAGAAAATACAGCTGTGCTGCTGCCATCAACACCTTTGTTTCTAGATGTTGGAGCTTGGCCTGTTTTCCAGTGTAGTCCTGTTTCTCTGACTGTGACTAACTGGATGTGCTCTCTTCATCCTCTGACATGGGAGCTGGCTCGGAGCTCGTCTGCCTGGCTGTGTGTTTCCTGGACGGGGCCGCCTGTGGAGCTGGTTGACAGTTGCCTTTTGTATCTATGCTTCTTTTTCTATGTCTGCTTCTGTCTCCTTGAACCCCAGTGGGCCTCAGCAGATGGCCGCTCACACTGAGCCTGGTTCTGCTGGAGGTTTCTTCCTGTTCAAAGGGAGTTTTTCCTCTCCACTGTCGCTACAAGCATGCTTAGTGTGAGGGATTGCTGAAGAGTCAATGAGTCGATGCAATCAGCTGGTTTTCCTTAGATAGAAAACTTTGAATCAATCTGACTGGATGATCTGGTGAACTGGAAAGTGACCTGAGATGACATGATGTGAATTGGCGCTATAGAAATAAACTGAATATAAATGAATGGAATTAAATTACATTTTAAGAAAGAAAAACAGTGGATTAGATTAGAAAGCTAAGCTGAGCCAAAGGGAACATGGAACTAGCAGCTTCTTTGAAATGGATGAAATGGAGTGGAGGTGTGTAACACCCCCCCCCCCCAGACACACACACACACACACACAAAAAAAATAAGAAAAATGACTCAAGTAAAGATAATCTACAAACTACTTAAGTGTCACCAAATCTGAATAACTTAGCAAGAATCAACATCTTTCCTGAATGTCAGCTAACATTAAAGAAATAGTTCTACTAAAGGCTGACTGCAGTCATGGAGCCGAGGCTCGTCCGATCAAAACCTGAGCCTCCGAGGCCAAGAGGAAGGAATTAAACACTGTTTTTACTTTTTCTTAAAAGAACAAAAACTAAAATTACAGAACTAAATTAATTTTAAAAGATTATTGTTCAATTAAAACAACTGAGTAAATCATAACAATAATCGAATGTTATTTTAATGGAACCCGACACTGATGCACAGCCTCTGAACTCAGCTCGACGTTTCATGTTGATAAAGGAAAACACGCCTCGATAAAGATTTGTCAGATAATTATAAAACAAAACTGTAAAAAAATTTAATCTTTGCATCTTATTCTGTTTATAAAGTTCATTTTTTATGTTTTTTTTGCAAAACTAAATCTGAAATTGAATATCCTGGCATATTCTCAGCTGCTGGTGGGCTGGGTCGACACAGACGGGCTCTCTTGTCTCTTGTGACGATATAATCTATTCCTGCTGCTACATTCAAATGCTGCAAGAATTCACTGTAATTAACAAAAATATGTTAGTTTGTTTTTCTATCTGAGCTGACAGCATGCGGCTAAGCTCCATCAATTCTGCTGCTTTTACTTAAATTCACATTGAGTTGGTCTGGGCATGGGTTTTTTATACTGTGTATTTGCAGCGGATATTGTTTTATATTTTGAAAAACTATGGTGTCTTGAACTGACCTTGACCGAATGTTTCAATTCCAACAATATGACAGAGTCTGGAGCTCTCCACCCATGCTATGGATGGTTAAATGATGCTAAGTCATAGGGAAACATTTAGATTTACTATTCAGGTAAAGTCCGCTCATATTCAGAATCCAAACGTCTGAAAGTTCTTTAAATCTGAAATGATTCCATCCTGTTCAATAAATGATCAGTGTTTTTAATTCAGAGTAATTTTCATGTGAATGTGCTTTACTGGAGGCATCCATGTTTGTCAAAGAACACTACTGCCACCTACTGGTTTGTGACGTCACGGTGCGGTATCGGCTGTTGATCAAGTCCCAGTGCTGTATCTGGTGTTTGTCACAACGCGCTATTATCCAAGTCATCTTGAAAACATTATGGAGCCTAGGCGGAAGTTCAACTGAATAAACTGATTCTCGCCTTCATCCGCCTCCGACACCAGCTAATGAGCTTTAAGCCACACCTCCACGAAAGCCCAATCAGCATCCAGAGTTCATCTTAAAAGGTCTCCAATCCACATCTCCGTCTGCTACCCAAAGCACGGGCGGTGGTTGCGCTACTGTATATCTGACATTGTTTCAGATTACTCCGCTTCAACCCCCCTCTGTGTCTCAACTCCAGCAGAAGACCGCCATTTTGAGCCTGGTTCTGCCAGAGGTTTTTTCCCCAATAGGGAATTTTTCCTCTCCACTGTTGCTTCATGCTTGCTCATCTTGGACAGGTTCTCTCAACCTGTGTTATCCAACTGGACTTCCATCTTCCAGGTCCCTGAGGGAAGCTCTAGTACCAGCTCACCCAACCCAACAAATCTGCAACAACTCTGTGATGCTACGGCAAAAATATCCACTTAGAAGCCAAAGGAGCCATCAGCTAATGCCTTTCACATGTTTACTGTGTGGAAACTACCAAGAGTTCAGCCATTTGCTTTAGTTTAATTAAGGCTCATAATGTCCAATATGTCATAACAGTAAACTGACCAAAGCATCGATTAGAACCACGCTGTAATTCAGGAGGGAAATCCTCCCTTTAGAGAAATAAAACACTATTTGTAGGACAGATAGATGTTTTATCTGCCTGCTGATACACAGGTGACCATTTCTGTGCCGTGCATCACATCCACTGACTCCTGGAAATCATGAGACCCTGCAGGGATGATAGGGAAGAGAGGATGGATTGAGGGGAAATGAATAATATTATGATTGACCTTTATAAAGCTTTAAATTGATTTGTTAAAGTAATCCTTTGGAGGCAAAGGAGCAAAAGAGTTTTCTTAAGTGAACAAACAAATTACATATGGTTTGTTTTAATGCATACAACCCTTCCCTAGTTATTAACAAAGTAATATGCAGGTGGAAGGAAAACTTAAGCCGGGCTACACTGCGATTTTTTCAACCGTTGCACGCAGCTACAGATCAACCTGTACGATGAAACTGCAGGGTTTAAAAGTTCAGTTTGTTCTCACGGTATGTGACCCGATGGTCTGATGTGATCTACCTGCTCACACTGTACGTCTAAAAACCACGTCGGACTAAGAGATGGCGCTGGTCGAGTCGTCCAACTTGAAGAAGAACTCCCTTGTCTGCTCATACTCAGTGCTCCAGGTTCTGCTAATCGGCTCGTAGCTCTGCTTCAACAGCAGGATTTACCCACCAACACCTCAGGACGGCCGACTGAATTTCAATCATGTTTGATTTTCTCCCAATCTTAAGATTCCTGATGGGGAGGCGCTCGTTAGAGGCTGATCGCCCCTCGCTACCCCCTGTACACTTCACGACAAAGGACCCGCGATCAGGCTGAAAGTTGGCCCGATCGAGAAAATTCTTGCACGACTGGAAAATCGTCCCAAAAAGAGCAAAAACCTGGATTTGAAGAGAGAACAGTCAAACCTAAGCAGAGTGGCATCATTTATGCAATCCAATGCAGTGAGGACAGTACAGTCTCCTTAGCTGGGGAGACCATACATCCACTACACTAATGCATGGACCAGCATAGGAGAGTCGGTAACTCTGGACAAGATTCAAACGGACACTCACACCTCAAGAAGGTCCAAATGTTTAGATTTTGAGCAGAGAGGACAGATGATTTGGAAGAGGGTTGGAGGAAGCCATCTTTTTGAAAAGAGAAAACCCATCACTGAACAGAGGGCGGGGATTACGGATTCAGCTTCCAAGCATTCAATGTCAAACGGTGGTTTGACATTGAATCAATACGCCTTCTAATCACATAAACATTAATGATAGAGACATAGACAGGTATGGGGCATTGCAGGCTAACAAAAGAAGCCTAACGACCCCCATTCCAAAGGGGGGGATCCGTTCATCCGTCTCTATTTGCATGTTTTCTAAACTAAAACCAGGCTTTGTTGGGCTGCTGGATAAAACCTGGAACTAAACGCTATTTCTGACATTTTGAATTGAAAAAGTTTCCTGGATGGAAGAGAAACGTCTTCAGACTTGGAAACAAAGTCCAGTGGATTGATTTATTTCACTTTTTTGGAATGATAAGAAAACTTAGAAAGCCCAGTCATAAGCAGTTGTTTGCACTTTATTTCAGTTAGGTTTACATTTTATTCTATCAACTCCAAACTTCTGGATCATCTGGATATTAGATGAACTTGATTTGGATAAAGCTGAAATCTAAAGTCGGGATCTGATTACATAGGCTACATAGGTCATCTTCACACTGCAGCCTGAAGCGTCCCAAATCCGATTTTTTTGCCCATATGCGACCTGGATCCGACCTTTTCATGACAGTCTGAACAACACAGATCTGATTTTTTCCAATGCGATCCAGGCCATTTGGCTATGTGGTCCTGAATCCGATATGAATCTGATCTTTTCAAATGATACCTGTGTCTGAACAGTAGGGGTGTGGGAAATAATCGTTTTGGCGATATATCGTGATATTCGGCTGCCCAATATAATATCGATCTTTCACTTCTTAGTATCGATTTAAAAAAAAAATGGTTACATAAAACGTTGATGGGAAAATGGGCTACCTCTGCACCCCCACTCTGGCAGAAAGCGCTGTGGAGCCCTTTAACTGTGCGTGCAGCACCAAATCTGTATTGGAGGAAGTCAAATACAGAAAACCCCAAACAACATGGATAATAATACCTAATCAATATTTTCTGATGAAAATATACAGCACTTGCTGTTTTATCTCATCATTTGATTTTGATAGCTCGGGGAAATATGCCAATATATAGTGATACTGCAATATCGTGATAATATCGTATCGTGACCCAAGTATCGCGACATGTATCGAATCGCAACACTCATGCCAATACTCACCTCTAGTGAACAGCCAGGTCGCATTCATTCGACATGAACGCCATTAATACCCGACAAAGGTCACCATTCTGGGTCTTGCTATGAAGAAGCAGCAAGAAAAACAACAACCATGGCGGATGATGATGCGGAGAGTAGTATTTATGTTTAACCATATTAAAAAGATTGAGTTTTTATGATTGGAAAAGATCACTAAATGCGCTCCAGCGCTACAATCTATGTTTATTTCCGTAAACACAGAGCACGCTTGCTATATGTGATGTCATTGCTTCCTCTACTGCGCATGCGGGACACTTACATCGTATGACTGCAGTTCACACAGGAAATCACATACAAGTCGCATATATTCTGTAATGTGAACGGCAACGCGAAAATCGGAATTGAGCATCAAAGCCTGCAGAGTGAACGTAGCCTTAGAAGCTAGGTTGGTCTAATCCTAGTGATTGCAGTCAGATCTGATCCTACTGTCACATTCATGTTTAATCTCATTATATGCAACATACGGTGCTCCTTTAATGGCAGTTAAAAGGACACACACCTGCCTGATGGCTCTGCAGCCTTTCTCTGCTGTCTGGACGGTGATCCAGCCGGTGGGTTTACAGACAGACAGCTGATGCTGATCCAATGCAGCCCCTGCAGCACAGGCAGAATCTTATAACAAATAAACCATCTCTGATTTCCCCACACATTCATATTTAGCACAACCTGCCTGATGATGGAGTGCATGTATTAATAATCTGCTCTGTCAGGCAGCGAGTGAACCCAGTGAACCTTGATCAGGCGTAAACACAGAGCTGTGCTCTGGGTCATCTTGTCACCACTGGAATAAAAGCACCTAGCGGCCTGATTCCCCTGTAACCCTTTGCTTTCTACCACCCCCCACCCCCCGGCACAGAGGCACCAAAGCCTCTGCCTCCCGGTATTCTGTTTCTAGGAACTGAGCTCCACCGCGAGCCCGGCTGGAGGTGCTGATGTGGGGAAATAAGGAGGCCCAGAGGCTTTAAAGTGAGTGGAGGGCCAGAATGTGACGCTTTGCTCTCAGGAGCATCCAAGCAAGGTGGACGATTGCAACTTGTGTCCAAAATGAAACTGCAGAAGAATTTGTTTCGTTCTTAATCACCGATTTTTAAAATCTGATTGGTGAACTGTGCCAGACAGAAGGAAGGAAACAATGAGGAACGATCGGCTGTGGCACTGCGAAATGACGGGGAGGTGAAGTGGAAGTGGGTGCAAACCAAAAATAAAGAGATGGGCTGAGCAGACAAAAAAAAACACTAAGAACTGAAAAAACAAGAGCAGAGGGAAGGAGGAGGAGGAAGGGTCTCTGAAGGAGGAGGAGGAGGCTCTGCTGCTGCTCCTGCTGCTGATGTTGGAGCACAGCCCGGCCAAGCTGAACCCAGTGAACTGCAGTGGAGGTCAGGGAGTCCAACATTCCTCTGGAACACTGTGTTTACACTGCGTAACAGAGAGGAGGAGGAGGAGGAGGGGGAGGAGGAGGAGAGGGGAGAGGAAATGGGTCAGGGGGATGTGAGGGGGACGGCACGCAGGGAAAGGAATCGCTTCCGAAGACACAGCTTTGAGGAAGGGTGTGTGTGTGAGGCCTTTATCCTGTAGCTGCAGGGGGCATTTCTAAAACACTGGAGTAACATGACCCCCCCATCTAAATATGATGAATCCGCAGCTGAACCTGCGGTGACAGACGGACGCTTCCATTAACCGAGAATCAAAAGGCCCCATGCAGAAATCAAATATGTCTCTAATCAAGCTGGGCACAATTAGATTTATATATTTATTTATTTATAACATGAGAAGAAATAAAAGGTGAAACAATTAATAGATTGAGAAAAAAACATTTAAGGTAAAGAAATCATTCACCTGTATTTTTGTTAAAATGTCAAAATAACAGAAATAAATAAAACTTTTTTGATTGGATTTTCATTTTAATAAAGACTAAAACTTTTAGAACATTTTAAATTTGACAGGATTTACATGGTTTGCATTAAATGTTGCATTTTAGAGTTGCTTATTTATTGAGAACAAACGTGTATTTGAAAAAATGAAAAACATATTACTGTCATTTTAATAAACATTTAAATATGTTCTAATTATCTAATCCAAAGAGCCATTCTTGTTATCATCAAATGGATCTAATTAAATTTGTTTTTGAGTTGAACTAAATAAAGATTATATTCCTAGAGAACAGTTTTGATAAGGACTTTTTTTTATTACTATTATTTCACCATAACAGTTGCTAAACCCAGGAAAGATCCCAGGCAGGAAAATCCTGCTCAGGGATTGAAATCCAACCCTTTCTAGTGTCAAACAAGCGTTGAGGCTGCGTGAAGGCGCCTCAGCAGCGAGCGGCGGCTGCAGTCACACTCTGATTAGAACCTGATCGTGTTGCTGTTTCCCTTCATCCATAAAGATGCTTCCTTTCTCCATCTGCTGGCACATCGCAGAAACTGCAGAGCAGCAGAGAGCCGACCTGTCAGGTTTAGTGGCTGTTTGTAGAGAACCTGAACGCAGAGACACAACCACACAGGATTTCTTCTAGGTTTAATCATGAAGTTAGCGGCAACAGAAGCTTAAATGCAGACTGAACGGCATGGAAACCAAAACCAGGAGGAAAACTAGTATGAAATGAAGAGAATCCAGCAAAGAGAAACTGCACAGGAGGTGTGTGGATGGGAGATAGGAACAATGATCAGCTGATAGGGAGCAGGTGTGGACAGGAGCAACTAAAAAGGAGCAAAGAGGAAAGAAAAGTGACACTAGATGGAAACAAACAATAACCAGGATCTAACTGTAACCAGGAAAGAACTTAAATAAGGCTAAAGGAAATTAAACTAATCACTACAACGAGATCAAAGAATAAATAGTGACAGATATGCTCAAAATATACAACTGAAGGAAATAACAAGAGAGAATAAAACAAAAAATTGATTAGGAGATCATATATGAAGATGATATAAATCTTGACAAACATAACAAAAAAAATAAAGCATAACTGAGAACCCAGAGAGAAAAACAGAAAGGGCAAAATTATGACAGGACTCTGCTGTTGGAAACCTAAATAAGATGACTGTTTTTAAGTTCTGCAACTTTTATTACAACTTTTAAAACTTTTCTTGACTCAATATTATATTTTTAAATTTAAGGAAACAATACTAACATTGAACACCTGTTGCTCTGAAGGCCTGAAGGCACTAAAAATGGGCTCCGTTTCCCCAGCAGGTTTTAGTGCTAAAATCTACAAAAAAGAAATCAATTGACAAAGCAGAGAGCAGCGATTGGGTGGAGACTTTAAGAACGAACAGAGCCTTAAAGGAAAAGTCCGGTCAGTGAGGAATAATCAATGGATCATTATTTATACCTAAAACGAATACATTTGCGGTGAGTTAAGGAATTTATCGTTAATCATTAAAAAAATACAATTATTATTTTTCTTTGCGATCACCGAGTCTGGGAGCGGCCATTTTTGCCCAAATATAGTAGCCCCTCCCTCCTGCCATCTTCCAGCAGTGACGTCACGGTGCGGTAAGCCTAGCGCCATTCTCCCCGCTTTACAAGCTAAATCAATGGGAACTACTAGACACATCTGCAATCAACAACAATTATTGAAGATTTCCAGAGGACTTCACCATTGAAATTCACCAGAGCTATAGTGAAACTGACAATGCCCACGTGCATGGCAGCTGGATGTTGGAATACATCGGGTAAAAGTGGAAAAAAAGAGTTATTCCACCTTTCTGATTCCTGATCCTCCACGGACGGGTTGGTCGTTGGATCGCCAACTTGAAGAGGGAGGATTTGCCATCGAACTTCTGGCCAGAGAAAAAACCCGTAATATGTAGCCAACATTTGGAAGAAGAATGTTTTCAAGATGACTTGGATAATAGCGCGTTGTGACAAACACCAGATACAGCACTGGGACTTGATCAACAGCCGATACCGCACCCTGACGTCACTAACCAGTAGGTGGCAGTAGTGTTCTTTGACAAACATGGATGCCTCCAGTAAAGCACATTCAGTTGGAAATTACTCTGAATTAAAAACACTGATCATTTATTGAAATGGATGGAATCATTTCATATTCAAAGAACTTTAAATTTGGGGGTGCAAGAACTGACTTTTTCAAGAGTCAGTTTTGGTACGCTGCAGTACGCAGACAATATTCCAGCACTAGGACCAAGCAGAATACCGCTGCTTAAGCTGAAGCCTGATTCCCTGGGTTTAGACCTCCCACAAGCTCCTGATTGGACCACAATCGGGTCTGTTGAAGGTCTTGTAGGAAAACGTGACTCTGCAAAAATCCACAGTAGGTGAGAGAATCTACTGCTGAAAATGAGCCCTTTTTCTTCCCTTGGGTCACGTAATCTAGAAGGGTCGTAATATCTGGTGTATTAATTTACACAAATCTGCGGGGGATGTTTGTGTGTTCGGTTATTTGACTCGCAGCCAGGATGTCTGAAAAAAGTAAGACAGACATAAAGGCCTTCTTTAAAAGTCAAGGTGTGAGTTCCACATTCAGAGAACTGTGTAACAGCCCCCCTAAAGCCCCTGACACATCTTGCTGATTTATCCAGCATATTACTGACACCCCAGAATCTCCTAGAAAGCTGGCATACGCTGTATTTTTTTCTATTTTGGGCGTATACATAGAATATTCATAATGAAGACAGAATTTCTGTCCAACGACAGCCTAACTTCTGCATAACGCACGGCAGCGTGATGCCCATGAAACGATGCACAAGCCAGTCTATAGCTCCAATTCACATCATGTCATCTCAGGTCACTTTCCAGTTCACTAGATCATCCAGTCAGATTGATTCAGAGTTTTCTATCTAAGGAAAACCAGCTGATTGCATCGACTCATTGACTCTTCAGCAATCCCTCACACTAAGCATGCTTGTAGCAACAGTGGAGAGGAAAAACTCCCTTTGAACAGGAAGAAACCTCCAGCAGAACCAGGCTCAGTGTGAGCGGCCATCTGCTGAGGCCCACTGGGGTTCAAGGAGACAGAAGCAGACATAGAAAAAGAAGCATAGATACAAAAGGCAACTGTCAACCAGCTCCACAGGCGGCCCCGTCCAGGAAACACACAGCCAGGCAGACGAGCTCCGAGCCAGCTCCCATGTCAGAGGATGAAGAGAGCACATCCAGTTAGTCACAGTCAGAGAAACAGGACGACACTGGAAAACAGGCCAAGCTCCAACATCTAGAAACAAAGGTGTTGATGGCAGCAGCACACCTGATATTTCTCTCCAGGATGGAGTCACAGCCAAACAGGACATGTCTTCTAGGCTACTTTATATAATAGTCCTATAATAGCATACAGAAAGTCAACTACGCTAGTTTATTTATGCATGATGTAATAAACAAAAGGTTGTAGTCATAGGTAAACACGTAGCCAAAGACAACCCTAACTTAAAGTGTATGTCACATCGTCATACACTTTGATATTTCTGGCTTTATGACAACCCGATGCAGCCGCAAACCTTCATTTCTAATTTTCTGTTGTTCTTTGTTGTGTATGGCGAACTGACAGCTCCTTATGCACCTTGCATATTAACTATATGAATGCCACTCTGACAGCGTATGCTGCGTGTCAACGTAGCCTCAGTCAGTCAGTGACTTAGCAAAGTAGGGACAAAAGATAATTAATGTGACATCATGCAGAAATCATTAAACATGATTTTACTTTAGAAAATCAAAGCAGAATCTCATTCTGGAAAATCAAACGTTTTACTTAGTTAACTTTTTTTCTATGTACTCGAAGCCAAAAAATGACAAAAGCAAACATTAAAAAGTGATGTAAGAATAATAAAGAAATAAAAACTCTTCTGTTTGCTGCTTAAATGCAGCCGTTTGCCTTTGAATCAATCCTCCATCGGGCCTGAGACTCGGTAAATATTTAGTGTTTACCGTGTCATTGGGGGAATTGCTGCTCCTGGCATCAGTCACTATGACATTTCAACAAATCAAAGCAGGAAGGGAGACAACCGGCTGTCTGCACTTTCGAACTGAATAATCAATTTGTCCCCAGACTGGTTTATAGAAACAGTCTTCCACATGGGAGCAACGTCTGCTTCAACAGCAGACTGTGTTTGGGCATGTGGGAACCTATTTAAAGATCCGAATCTGAAAAACCTTTGCCCTCTATCCTCCCTGCTCAGACGCTGCAGGCTGTTTGCTCCTCAGTATTATCAAGGCATTTAAAGAGCCTTTCCTTCCATACTCCATGAATCAGTCAGAGAGAGGGAAGATAAGCCCCAGTTTGACAGCAGCTGTCAGATCTGGAATGCAGTGTCCAGTCGAGTCACGAGTTTGAACTTTACTCTCCTAGAGCAGACTGTCATTTGACAACTGGCTGACTGACATTTGACCAGGATTTCCTCAAAGTTTCAGATTGAGAGGCTGCTGCACGAATGGCCTCAGCAGCAGGATGTCATGCTGTAGCCGCTTTGGAAAGAGGACAGACGCTAAAGGGAAGCTTTCATCTTCCCAGCAAACATCCTGCATCACAAAGTTATAAATGTTGGAGCTGCTTTATATATTTGCTTTCTGCCCTTTGGACTGCAGCAGGCCGTAAACCACTGATATAAAACACTATATCTATATTCATGATTTAATTAGCACCTTCAGCTACTAATGAAATTCAATTTATAAATGTTTTTCAGGGTTCTTTCCTGTGTTGGGGGCCATCATATGACAGTGAGCTTGTTGGGAAGTTAAGCACGTCCTTGCACGAGGTGGAAGGTAAACACGAGTTAGTGCATGCTGAATCCTTCCTCCTCATAAAACTAAAACCCATCATCAGTTACTACTCCTCTAAGAAGCAATATTCATTAAAATCGAGTCCCTTTTTCTATATTTGTTTAAAGGATAAATCCTGCAGGTTGATATTTTAACGTTGGAAAGAGACAAAATGAAAATATCTTTAAAATGCACCCAAAGGTTTTGGCCTTTGCAATGTTCACAACCAATCTGCTAATCCACTCAGAATAAGACGAACCTACAGGAAAACAGCGCCATTTTTAAAGCTCCTTAAATCTCAATGTATAAAACACAGAAGTTTTTTTACTTATTTTTTTATTTGAAAAAGATGTTGATTGTGATTAATTTCTCAGCCCTGCTGGACGATGCTGCACTTCGTGACGCAGCTGCCTTGCAACACAGATCATATCGAGTCCTTTCTGTATTCAACATGTTGAAGTTGTCATGACCTGCTTTGTTTAGGTGTTTCTTAACCCGTCCCACCTGTCTGATTTCTCCAGCGATTCTGCCTGACGTCCCAGAAAACGCTGGCATATGCAACTTTCTATGTATTTCTCCAATTCTAGGCGTATACACAGAGTATTCATAACGAGCCAGTGTCCTGAGGGGGGCAGTGATGCGCCCGGAGACGCCGGACCTGCAGAAAAGATTTCTTTGATCGCGGTATTAACCTAGCTGCTGTTTATCGACTGCCAAAAGAAAAAGAATAAAAGAAAAATAAAGACAGCAGGTTTCTGGTGGCAGCAGATTGAGCGTCATGTCTGCTAGGAAGTGTGTTGGTGGTGGGCGTGAACGCAGGGAGGATCCATCACTCACCTTCTGGCTCACCCTATGATGGGGATGAAGTCTGGAGGAGAACTGACGGTTTCCTCCTGTGAACCCCCTTTATACCAAAACGCTGCCAATACGCCATTATACAGTAGCTGGAAGTTAGAAACACGTTCAGCGCTCGTCTGGAACACGTCAGATACGCTGATATGCGTTGGAGAGAAGTTCTGGATAAGTTACGCAGAAGTTACTCAGAGGTTTAGGATCAGCTAGACGCCACGACTGATGAGGAACTGACACTGAACGGATGTCAACCATCAGATACCTGACCTGTGACGGCAAACGGATGGCAGACGCTGGAATACGTCGAATTATCGCCGTATGTCAATTTGTGCCAAAGTGTTTCAGTGTTTCAGCGCGATCCTGCGAGTTCACGAGCCTACGGAAACCGCGGCAGACCAAACCAGAGGAAAGTGCGCATTCAGCGTCTGCTCTTGATAATGCAAGCGTAGAAGAAGAAATGTGCTGTTTACCTGTGCAAAGAAAGAAACAACGAAAGAAAAATGTCTGAGGACTTCAGTGTTGAGGAAGAGCATGAGTTCTTTACCGAGCTGAATGCGCACTTTCATCTGGTTTGGTCTGCCGCGGTTTCCGTAGACTCGTGAACTCGCAGGCGCGCGCTTTTAGGAAATCCTATACACTACTGTTTATGCTCTAAAAACATTCTAAATGACTTCCATTCGAGTAAATTATGGACGCTACCCACTCAGGACACTTGGAATACATTGGACGAGCAGTATGGAGGAATATTGACACGTTTTTTGTGGACTTTTATGGACCTTTCTGCCTCGGGCGCCATAGACCTCCATTATTTGAATGTCAGCAGACAGCAAGAAGCCTCCCAGATCTCCAGATGCATTTGAGATATCAAAAAAGTACTCCAGAGTGTTGTTCAGCATGGGGGTGAGTGGAAAATGAAGGCTAATCATGTTTTGGGTGTACTATTCCTTTAAAGGAGAGATTTTCACACATGGAAACCTTTTATGAGCTGTATGGATTTCTCTACTCCACTGATGTCATGAGAAGCACTGAGAAGGAAGGGAAACTGGATGAATGTTGCCAGAGACTTGAGCAGACGATGGATGACATTGATGCAGAGGATATGAAACTTGAGGTAAAGGGAGCGGTTAGATCCTTCCCCATACATATCTCATCACCATCTGAGATGCTTGATTATATCTATAAGGAGAATATCCTAGACCTTTATCCAAATATGAGTATAGCTCTCAGACTTCTGCTCACTCTACCTGTGACAGTCTCTTCAGGTGAGAGAAGTTTCTCAAAGCTGAAGCTAATTAAAACATATCTAAGGTCAACAATGTCAGAGGAAAGGCTGTCTGCACTCGCTGTTCTCTCCATTGAGCAAGAAGTCAGGAAGTCAGTGGATATGGATCTTCTCATTGCAAGATTTGCTGAGGCCAAGGCTCGAAAAATGAAATTTTAGGGAGAAAGAGAATACAACTACTAGGAAAAAGGGACAAAACATTAAGAGGAAAACAACAAGAAAAGGGGACAGGAAGAGAAAAGGGGGAAACAAGGAGGAATATGAGTAAAAGAAACAAAAGAATAAGAAAGACAAGGACAAAAGGGAGATAAATTCAGACTGAGAAAAAGACAGGAAGAGAATAAAACAAAAGAAAAAAAGAGTAAAATGAAACAGACATGAAAAAAGGACAGGAAGAGAAGGATAAAAGGTAAAACAATGCATGTTTATTCTCTTAAAATGTCAATTTGTATAATTGACATGTTGTTTTGTGTGTTGTTTTCTCATTTCAGATGGCGCCGTGCCTGCCTTTGCCTAGACTACTACAGAAAGGGACAAAAGAACACAGAAGAAAACCACAACAAAAAGGATAAGAAGAGAGGGACAAAAGGTAGAACAAATAATCTAAGTCTATTCTATTATAATTTCTGTATCTGTATACTGGGTCTGTTCTATATGTTGTCTTCTCAATTCAGAGGGCCCCATGCCTGTCTTTGCCTAGGGCCCCAAATTTCCTAAGTCCGCCCCTGCATTTGGGGAGCAGTGGGCTGCCATCATGGGGAGCAGGGTGGGGTTAAGGGTCTTGCTCAGAGAGCCAGAGTGGCAGTCTGTTGGAGTGGGTTTCAAACTCACAATCTCAGGTTTCCAAGCTCTATGCCCTAACCACTAGGCTGCCACTCCCCCAAATAATAAAGAGTAATTTGGAAAGGCATTTCCAGGGAAGGCTAAAGCTGCAGCTGACCACCAAACTGGGAGGGAGAGAAAAAGTGCGATTGAAGAACTTCTGGATAAATTAGAGGAGAGCAAAGATAGATTTAAGACGTAGTTTCCATCTCCAAACTCCACTACTGCTGCTAGTTTGGTGACAAACATAGAAAACTATTCATAGATGGAACAGGTAGAGCTCTGATGCAGGGATGGGAACTTTCTTCCATTTCTTTCCCCCCAAAATCCTCAAAATAAAAATAACACCAAAATTCATATTTCTTTATTGTGTTTCCATAATTTCATTAATGCAACAAAACCTAATAAATTAATATTGTAATGGAATTTAAACTTAAAGCACCAAATATGGTACAGCAGAGTCACATGATGTGACATTTTCTCCGGGATAAACATTTAATCATGAATGCTTATTATATATTTAAACCCATGTAATCCTTTTTTCTATAGTGGGCTAATAGACTTAGAGCCCATGATGCCAAACGAGGCTGATAGAAGACTTTTACAGTGTTGCAGCTCCAGACAGATTTGGTTTTTTGGTCTAATGTGGCTCTTTGATCAGTTTGGGTTGCTGACAGCCGGTCCTCACCATCTATGTGTTGATATGAGTCAGATCGTTTCAGACGATGGGACCAACTTGCTCTTAGAGATGTGATTATACTCTGCAGTTACACAGTGCTGATCCTCTTCAGGTCAGAATAGGTCTGACCTGAACAGCCAACATGCTCAAGGATCCGTGTCCTAGACAAAATATCCATAAAGTATTATTTTGCAGTAACTTTTAAACTGTCGCTATGAATCAGCAACATTTACATTGGATTTTTTTTTTTTTTTGGGACATTGTAGGTTCGGTTAGCAACATTAGATTCCAGGCCTTTATGGACATATTCACAAAGAGAGCAGTCTTTTACCAATCTAATGTAGATCTAGACAGATTAGTCTTACCGGGGGAGATCTCTTTCTCACAGGATGATAATTCACCGCTAATAAAGGTTAGGTGCCTCGCTTTCCTGCGCATACACAGAGACACAGTCGATGATTCTTAACGGCTCGGCACAGAGAGGAAGCTGAGAGGAAGTGTGTGTACGTGTGAGACAGGCAGACAGGCGAGAGGGGACATTTTTTATACCAAAGGCACTAAAATGAACAGACATGGCAGCCAAGGAGACATGGAGAACAAATTAACTCAATGAACCTAGAAGTTCATTTCTTTTAAAAAGTGGATGTAACAAAGAACAAAGATGTAATTGGTACTAGGGCTGAAATAATTAATTGGATTAATCGTGATTTATTCGCTTACTGAAATAATGGTCAGCTAATGTAGTAATCGATTATTTGTTAACAGGAGCGGAAATGCTCTAAAACAGAGAAACCCACTTAGAGCAGAATTATACCAGGATGGTAAATAAAATATTTAAACATTCTGTATTTAAGATAAAAAACATTTTAATCTATCAATATTCTCTATCCAGAAATCCTCAAGTGGAAAAGTTTGAGTTTCATCTGGTTTAATTTCCAGTAGGGTCTTCTTTAAGGCACCTTTGGCTAACTGATTATTAATCGATTAATCTGACAAATAATCGACAGATTGATTTGCAAAATAACAGTTAATTGCAGCACTAATTGGTACTAAACCTTTCACTCCAAACACAAGAAGCTTTGTCCTGCCTGAATGGTAAAAAGTAGGGGGAAAAAAAGAATAAATTAAAAATAAAAATGAAAAAATAAAATAAAAAATAAAAAGTAGGGATGTCCCGGTACAACATTTTGATTTCCGATATAATACAAATATAGACCCGATACAATATAAGCAGAACAATGCAAACTTATATGATTTATTTTGAAGTGTGGAATGTTAAAAAAATGATTTGATCAACTGACAAAGTGAGAACAAAGGTTATAGGTTTGAGAACAACTGACCCAGTGATGCAGAAGCAGTGGGCGACATAAACCTTAGACAGACGCGGAGGGATTTTATCAGTACGCTAATATCAGAGACTTTGGTGCAGGCCGATAAAATGCGATATTATTTTGCCCGATATCAGCTCAACATCCAACAACAATATCAGATGGGGACGTCCGTAGGAAAAGCCCTGGTTAAAGGAAAGCTACCGATTTCTTCTTCTTCATCACTGGGTCAGTCGCTTTTTTTTTTTTTTTTTTCATCTTTATTATCTTGTCTTGTTGGATGTGTATATATATATATTTATATATATATATAACTGTAACTGGAATAGTAATTTCCCTCTGGGATTATTAAAGTATTTCTGATTCTGATTTTTCCTTTCTTTTTTGCTACTTCTATGTTTTGTATGTTTATCTCATAACTGCTTGCAGCTGGTTTTTGTATTTGCAGTATTTTCTTCCTACTGTTATGCTTTCACGCGTTTGTGTTTGATAATCCATGTTTTGTGTTTTTTGATGTGTGATTTTTGTGTTTGCAGTGCTGTATGTATTTGCTAGCTGTTTATGTATTTGCAGTGCGTTTGCATAGTAGCTGCTATGATAAATACATTTCTGGAATCCAGTCAAATGGCAGATAATATCAGGGGTCATTTACAGGTTGCATCTGAACTGATCTTAATAAACTTTCATGTTTGTGGATTTATATGATGATGTATAACTTTCTTTATGTTTAGATGTTATCTTTGTTGAGAAATAAATTAATTCCAGTATCTCCAGAACAATTTAGGTTCTTTTAATTTTGCTTGTAATAACATCATATAGGAATATTAATCTTATAAAGAGGCATCCAGGTACGGGGGGCCATTTGTAAAGTTAAGCAGTCAAAATTTAAGTGAAATATTTTGGGCTATTTAGCGTATTTTAAGAGAAAATAAGGGGGTTATTTTTTCCAAGTCATTTCTTACTTACTTTTTTACTTAGTTCGCTAAATAAATATTTAGTGGGGAGAACGAGATTTAGTTTGGAGCTAAATATTTTTTTAACAAACTAGACATTTAATTTGCAAATTAAATATTTAGTTTTTTATATAAGTATTTAGTTTGGAGCTAAATATGTACTTAACCAACTAAGTGTATATATACATACACTGCTAAAACGATCTAGAAATAAGTAAACATTTCTTAAATTAAGTGTAATAACCCGCAATCTGAGTAGGTAAATAAGATGATTTGCCAACAGAATGAGTATTTTTACTCTTAAAATAAGATAATTATATAATATGCACTTGAAATAAGAAAATACAATTGTTTTTTTCTTATTTTAAATATAAATTGTCAAGTTCCATTGGCAAAGCGTCTTACTTAAATTCTCAATTCAAGAAACAAATAATTGATTTCAAGAAAAAATTACATATTTAGATTTAAAAAAAATTTTAAATGTGTGTATATATATATATATATATATATATATATATATATACAAATATATATATATAATTTTTGAAAATAAATAAATAAATATTGTTGACAAATATTTTAAATGAAAACCTCAATATTTAGTTCGGAAATTAGATTTTTATAAATGAACAAATGATATAACGAAAAAATGACATGGAAAAATGTAACCCCTTATTTCTTCTTTAAACATGCTAACCATAAATATTGCTCGTAATTTTTGGCTTAACTTTACAAACAGTCCTCATATCCAGGGTTATAGATAATTTACTTGAGGCGCATGTAGTCAATGAACTGGAGATGCAATATGTACATTTTGAGGAACCAAAGTTATTGCCGATTAGGCTGTTAAGGGGGAATTTACAAAGCAGCGCAATCCAAAGGATCCCCTGAACTCATGCTTTCAGATGAAAGGGTTACACAATTATTAGGTTTGGATTTAGAAAGTTACAACACAAGGAAATAATTTTAAACAGAGTCTATGCAGAGCACTTGATTAGAAAAATACTGTGAAAGTATGTTCAGAAAAGAGGGAGAGAAACAAAGAGATTATTTCCTCTGAATTATCTCAAATTTGCATGTAGAGTATTTTCAGATTTAGAAATATGAGAGAATCAAGTTTAAACATACTTTATATATGTACTGTACATATAAAAACTTACATAAGGGAGAATTTTAGAAAATTGCTTTCTGGTTCTCAAATCTGTAAAAAGCGACAGAATGAAGAATTTGCCAAGTTGGCTTTGACTAAATCCCTGTATAAAAGTATTGCTAACTTGCCAGAATGACTTTACTTTGTGTCATTGTCAGTAGCAGCACAACAGCAGATAAGTAAAAGGCTTTTCAACGACTAAAAGGATTTAATTCAACAACACTACACAATTTTAAGGCACCAGCTCTATAATAATCTCTACTTTGTTAATCAGTCACCTCAAAGTCTGATAGTGCACCTAAATCCAACAAATGGTAAAAAGTGGTTTGACGTGTAAAGGTAGTTATTTTGGTGGCAGCGTGTAATTAGAGCTTTAGGGATTTAATACAGCGGTGTAGAAGAACAGGTGCTGGTGAAGATTCTTAGGCTACGTTCACACTGCAGGCCTTAATGCTCAATTCCGATTTTTTTGTGAAATCGGATTTTTTTGCGTGTCCGTTCACACTTCCAAGTATATGCGACTTTTTATGTGATCTACTGTGTGAACTGAAAGCGTTCAACCGAAGTGTCCCGCATGCGCACTCGAGGACACGATGACGTCACATGTAGCAAGCGTCCTCAGTGTTTGCGGAAGTAAACATGACTCGTAATACGTCTTTAGCCTCCTTATATTTGGCCCGGAGGCTCTTGATTTTCCGTTGGCATTGGATCCAGGAGCGTTTGTATCCCCAATCGGCCATTTCTCGGGAAATGTTTTCAAATATCCCCCGGTTCCAGTAAGACCCTTCGAGTTTGGTCTGAATCGAGCTATCTTTCCAAATATGAATTAAGTCAGCAACCTCACTTTCTCTCCATTGACTGCTCTCTGTGTTATCTTCCGCCATGGTTGTTAGTTTTTCCCGCCTCCGCTTAGTAGGATGCAGATTAGTGAGGTTTAGTAACATTTGTCAAGTATCAATGACGTGTAGGTCGGATGAATGCGACCTGGCCGTACAGACACAGGTCGCATTTGGAGAGATCAGATACGTATCGGATTCAGGACCACATATCCAAGTGGCCTGGGTTGCATTTGAAAAAATCCGATCTGTGTTGTTCAGACTGTCATAAAAAGATCAGATACAGGTCACATATGGGCAAAAAAATCGGAATTGGGTCACTTGAGGCTGCAGTGTGAACGTAGCCTAAGTCATCCAGATCAGAGTCATTCCAAAAAAAAAAAAAACAAATCCATCCTCTGGATTTTGTTTCCAAGTTTGAAGACGTTTATCTTCCCATCCTGGAAGCTTTTTCAATTTAAAATGTCAGAAATAGCGTTGAGTTCCAGGTTTTATCCAGCAGCCCAACAAAGCCTGGTTTTAGTTTAGAAAACATGCAAATGGATTTTTACCTTTCTATAGCATTGCACAATAACAAAAGAAGCCAAATGACCCCCATCCAAAGGGGTGGAGCCATTCCTCCCATTCACAGAGCACCTACGAATAATTCGGCTGTTTCTGAATGTCTGCCCTAACCACTATTTGCGGCACTATATAGTGATTACGCCATTTTAGATGAGATGGAGGAGCAGATATATCCAAAATGCCAAGAATCCTCACGAAGCATTATGGGATTTGTTGTCACAGCTGCGACAAGAAACAAAGATGACGCTGTCACCGTCCGGGGAGGCGGAGCCACATGACCAACTGGGAGAGAAAAGTCGTGATCATCCGTCCGAACGGTCAGTTCACCATATACTGATGGAGGGAATTAGGGGTTAGGGTGGACGGTCGGACACAGCCTTCGCAACTGTGCGGCGGGAACCAAACGGAAAACATGTGGAGCGGGCAGCAGCTGTCGCAGGTTCCCAAATGTGAAAATGTTGACATCCCGTGATTTAGCTCATAAATATCACCACTATCAAAAGATTGATGAAAAACTGCAGGAAAGAAATGACTGTCGCACAGTTGTAAACAGCTGTGTTTTCTACTTCTTCATGTTCCTGTTTGTGCTGAACATTCTCCCAACCTTCGTGGAATATGTTGACATTATCACTGCCT
Source organism: Cyprinodon diabolis (assembly GCA_030533445.1). Taxonomy (NCBI): domain Eukaryota; kingdom Metazoa; phylum Chordata; class Actinopteri; order Cyprinodontiformes; family Cyprinodontidae; genus Cyprinodon; species Cyprinodon diabolis. The sequence goes on along the minus strand of CM060079.1, from coordinate 46,120,168 downwards.
CAATAGAGGTAGATTTTTTAGAAGCAAAGGAAAATATGTTTTATCCGTAGTGGAGAATTTATTTCACACATCTGGTAGTGTATCCCTTCTACTTTAAAGGAAAAGTCCGCTCATATTCAGAATTCAAACTTCTGAAGGAACTTTAAATGTAAAATTATTCCATCCTGTTCAATAAATGATCAATGTTTTTAATTCAGAGTAATTTTCATGTGAATGTGCTTTACTGGAGGCATCCATGTTTGTCAAAGAACACTACTGCCACCTACTGGTTTATGACGTCACGGTGCGGTATCGGCTGTTGATCAAGTCCCAGTGCTGTATCTGGTGTTTGTCACAACGCGCTATTATCCAAGTCATCTTGAAAACATTCTTCTTCCAAATGTTGGCTACATATTACGTGTTTTTTCTCTGGCCAGAAGTTCGATGGCAAATCCTCCCTCTTCAAGTTGGCGATCCAACGACCAACCCGTCCGTGGAGGATCAGGAATCAGAAAGGTGGAATAACTCTTTTTTTCACTTTTAGCCGATGTATTCCAGCATCCAGCTGCCATGCACGTGGGCATTGTCAGTTTCACTATAGCTCTGGTGAATTTCAATGGTGAAGTCCTCTGGAAATCTTCAATAATTTTTGTTGATTGCAGATGTGTCTAGTAGTTCCCAGTAGGGGTGGAACGGTTCACAAAATCCACAGTTCGGTTCGGTTCTCGCTTTCGTGTCACACTTTTAGGTTCGGTTCGGTATATGTTGATTGTTTGAAAAATCTCTAAGCTGAGATGTTGGCCGTGTTGCTAAGTGGTCCCATACAGCAGATCTATAAAGTGCTGCTGGCACGTCTTCCAACTCCTGTTCTTTCCCACTCGCCATACCCACACAATTCTCCACAACAACAGATTTTTTTCTGCTACACCCGGCTACGCTGCTTCACTTCTTCTTCTTCTTGTTTATTACTGGTGGTTGGCTTTGGTCGCAGTACCGCCACCTTCTGCTCTGGAGTGTAAACGCTTCGCCTATGAGAAAAAGGAGCAGTTCTCTTCTCTCTCAAATCTTTGTTTCTTCTCTCAGATTTAATGCTTCTTGCACAGATATTTTCTCCTCTCGCTTGCCTCCTTCTCTTCGCGCACAAACCGCGCTCTGCTCGAGTCTCAAATACGCTCGCAAACCCGTAGGCTCTGCTTGAGGATTTTTTTTGCCCTATCTCGGATTGCAGTTGGATCGTCGCCTAGCAACCTTTCCAGCCAATAGAACGACAGCCTCGGAAAGGGTGCGCTTGTTTAACCCTACTGAGTGTGCCTGTGATAAACCTTACCGACAATAAAATGGCTTTTTAATTTAAAAGCTATTAAAATAAGAAGCTGAAAAAAAACAACAATCAGGAAAATAACATAAAAGGAAATAATAAAGGGCGATTCAAGAATCACCAATGAAAAGTCACTTAATTTCTGCTGGAGGCAGAATTAGCATCTGCTCTGACTAGCAAACTTTTCTTTTTTTTTTCTGATGAGCAACTCTGAGGTGGTAGTTTTCTGTTCACATCACGTCACGTCTAAAAATGGATCATTGGTGATCCTCCTAGAAAAAAGCTGAGACTGTTATGGGAAGCAGGACTTTGTTTCATACTCCTAAAATTAAAATCACTGGAGTGATATTAATTAATCCATCCAGATCACACATCCTTTGCCAATGACCTGAAAAAATTTAATTTATTACATTACTTTTTTCCCACTCATTTGGGGTGTTTTCATCCAGAGTAGCTGTTGTCCTCAAGGCTTTAAAAAAACAACATAAAATTACACCACCAGCATTTTTAATAAGAATGAAAGATAGAAGTTTTTTGTGTTTCCTGACACAGGGCACTGAACAGGAAAACGTGTCAAACAGCCGAGCAGAGTAAACGCTTGGCTTGAAACTTCCACGGCATTCACGGTCTTTTCAAGGATTGGAGGTTTTATTTAATTTGCCGTTGTTCTTTGGTATTCCAATTAAAAACCTTCATTCTTTTATCTTTTGTAAACCTGGGAACATAAAGTCTGCTTTTGTGTTGTGAATATGTCATAAATGCAATACATCCAGCAGTGGTTCACATCTGGTCTCCAGTGGCACACATTTACTGAATGCTTTACAGACATAAGAAAGTTAGAAAACACTTCTTGGAAGAAAAAGAAAAATCAGTATCAAGGTTACAAACACAAAACCAGCCTGTTCATTAAAAAGCTCCCTGCTACCTCCACAAGGTCACTCTAAAGCTTATCTGAGCTTATCTGCCCTAAACCTTGAGTCTCTGAAGCATGAGTTGTCCCTGGCTTTAATAACAGTCAGCTGAGAGGCAAAAACATGGACATATCTGATGAAAATGACCTTTGGCTGCTCTAGAGATTTAAATGATGTTTTCCTGCTCATATCTTACACACAAATGACAAAAACCAACCTTAAGATCTGACATCAAATATTACAGACATGTAATAAAGTCTGATTCTATCTGCAAAACTGTGGTGCTGTACTGATCATTGTTTTATTAAAACAGATTACAACTGAGCAGTAAAACCATGTTTTAGGGAATTTGGACATTTTTTCCTAAAATCTAGATGGGAAACATTGAAATCATTCTTTGTCTTCGCATGGGTAAGAACATCCTACCTGCTCTTCCACCACTGAGTGGAAGGATCTATAAAATTCATTTTTAGTGTGGCCTAGTCTGACGCACTCTGGTCTTCCTGTTCTCTAAAACTTCTAAAGGAAGTTTATTAAGTTTATTAAGAGCTGCAGCAATGTGGCTCCTTAGGTGGGCAGGTAATTGCCCTCATACTCAATTTTATTTTGATTTTACTACAGCATAAGTAACAGGTTGGTAAGTAGTTACATCACTATACCCTCCTCCCAATATTTTGCATTTTCTTACAGTAGCAGCCATTCAAAATGGCCCTTCCCAGTCAAACCCCAGCTGAACGGCTGCCCACTTCCCTCCAACTCCCAGTGAAGTTTCCTCCAACTTCCTAGCCTCGTGAGACCATCCTGATCTCTCGAGCTTTCAAGGTTTCACTCGCAGATCAGTCTGGAGACTCTCCGTTAAAGAAAATTTGGAGGCGTTCACCAAACGAACGTCCAATCAGCGTTGGCTTTGAGGCGGGTTGAGGTGTGACGCAACGAGAAGCGCGACAGTTCAGTCTAAAGAACATGGCGGCTTCAGCCGATGAAACTAGCGTTAGCGTGGCTATCGAGCAAGTTTTATGGGAATTACAAAGTATTTCTTCACTGAAAGAAGAGCAAAACACTGCTCTGGAGGCTTTTCTCAGAGGAAAAGATGTTTTTGCTCTTCTCCCGACTGGTTTCGGCAAGAGTTTGATCTATTAATTGGCTCCTCTTCGTCGTCGCTCTGTCAGTACGTCATATGCTTCGTTGATCTGATTGGTTTATTTGGCCCGTCTATCACCAACATAGGCCAATCAGCTAACTAGTATTTTCGCCCCTTCCCAAAATTACTTCAACTGAAGGTTTCCAGATGGATATGCGGAGCAAATCCACCTGGCGGAGTCAGGTTACCAACTTCCAGCCACTGCAGTGACTGCCTCTTGCATATTTTTTTTTATACTCTGATTCCACCCTTTCACTGAATTCCAGGGTCTGGCCAGCAGATGGCGCTTCTGTTTAGATCTTAATGTCCACAAATCATGAGAGAAACAATATTTTAGTACAAAGATTAATGTTTAAAAATAAACTATAGGGAACCAGCCAAGGAAAGTGGGGAAATTTTGAATGGCTACTACTCAGCATATTCTCTGTTATGGTGTCCAACATGCTCAATTTTGCTCATATATAAAAATCTGCATCCAGTTAGTAGATCAGCCTTGTGCCTGCTATCAGGTTTGAATGTGCTTGTTTAACATGCAGACCATTCAGTGAAAACAATTAAAATCAACCAAAGCCAAAAATGTACCAAAAAAGTACAATTAATTAATAACAAGCTGATGATTTCCTGTTTACTGGCATTTGATTTTTAGGAATGTTAAAGAACATTAGAAGATGGTCACAGATGGTGACAGACAGAAGCAGACAAGAATGTGACCAGAGTCAGAAGCTGTTAAGAATCGAGTGAGTGCAGGCCGAGCACAGGAACCCAGGAAGGTAATAAATCAAAGAACCCGGGTGTTATTTTTAATCAGGAACTGTCATTTAAATAACATATGAAAATGTTTCTTCCTGTTAAAAGAGTGTTTATCCCCTCTACAGTCACTGCATGCATGCTCTGTGTGAGGGATTACTCAAGAGTCAATTACAAAAACTCATTCAGGAGTAAGTCTTACAAGTCAATGACTGAATCCAATGAACTGGTTTTCCTTGACAGAAACTTTTTAGCATTCTGACGGCATCGTCTCTTTAAACAGCCTTGAGATGAGGTGTTGTGTATGTAGTCTATATATATGCTGTTTATTCAGTAATGTCTTCCGAAGCTCTGATTCCCTCACAGAGTTATCCTCGAGCCCTGATGTCAACAATCCGTCAATTCAAAATAAAATACGCCGCACAGTGCTGAGGCATCCTTCTTCTTTTCTGCTTAAACCAGCAGGTTAGGGGAGCAGGTCGACCTTCCCAAGATGGCGCCCGTAATTTCTGCGCCGTGACAGTCAATGTGGGGTCTACTCTCATATGTGTATGTGTAGAGCAAATGTTTAAAGAAGGTCCAAAGGGATTTATGTTCACAATCAGCAGCCTTTTTTGGGTGTGTGCCTACTTCAATAATCGGATCGTATTCTGACCACATAACTGCACTAATTCATGGGTGGAGGATATGCTAATGTCAACATGTAACACAAATCTAGAATGGGATGCGGCACAGCTACTGCTGCTGTGATTGGCTAAAAGCTGGACATGGGAGGAGGATACCACTTGGTGATTTACCCAATGAGCTTGAAGAATGGTACTGAAAGTCCCTCACTTTTTTGAGGACTTTCCACGGGAGGCTTTCCAGATGCTGTGTGGAATTGCACAGATCAATCAGGACTTATGCTCGGTTAAGATATTCTCTAATCATGCAAACATATTTGGACCATCAAAAATAACGTCATGTTTCACCATGTGGGAGGGAAGGTGGGTTACACGGTGGCCTAATCCCAAACCGGCCCCTAAACACTAACCCTGAATGCTGACCCTTCGTTTGCAAGTTCCTGAAGAGGGTCCGCCACATTTAGGGCCGGTGTAGGTACCAGATCTCCTCGGGGTCCTGCCCCTTCCTATGACATCGATATATGGCAACTCCACTCGGACAAACTGCATTGCTCCAGTTTCTTAAGGATCAAATCTCTATTGGAGTTTCAACATATTATTCCATATATTTGCTATTATTTTACATTTCATTGGTGATCTAAAGTAGCCAAAAGTAGAAAACAATCATTCTCAGTCTTGAAGGAAAGTCCCGCCTTCTAAGACAGACTGAGCTCTGCTATTTAATAAGGTGACAAAAAAGTTTCAGCTTATTTTCAATCTTTTTATTAAGATCTGAGGGCAGAGGAGGACAAATGGAACATCTTAAAAGATGACTCGTAAAGATCCTAGACCAGGGGTAACCAATTAAAACTCAGCAGGTTCCGAATAAAGAAAATGATCAACCGGTAAAGCTCCAGACAGATTTTTAATTATAATCTGTTACTTTAAACAGAATTTAACACCGAAATAAAATTAGGTGTTTATGCATCATAATGGCTTTAGGCTGCCCTGCAAGGCTTTAAACCTGGGTTTGAATGGAGACTAAGCCATTCTCAAGCACATATCAAGGTGCTAATTTTGAGCCTGGATCCAGATTTATTGTTGATTCTGTTCATGGTGGAGAATCCTGCTTCACAGCAGCAGGTGGAGCCAAACATCCTCTAATTAGACACTGCCATCGCACAACATGCAGTAATTTATAAATGTTTTAAATCAGGTTGGGTCCAGATTAGCCAGCCGGCGGGTCTGGATCCGTAACCTCTGGTTTAGACAAATAAAACCGTTATTCTACTTGTAAAACACCAATGGTTTTTGTTGACATGAATTTGAAAGTATTGTAGCTTAATACGGCTAACTGCTAAAATAGGCTAACCTGTTAGCTACTGAGCACAGCTAGCCAAAGTGCTACCCAGCTCTCCCTCTTTATATCATGGTCATTGTTCAGCATAAAAAGATTTTTTTTCAGTTTATTATCGAACATTACAAATGTTCCCGACTCGGCACACTGATGCAGGATGATGGTATTATTGTTCTCTGGGCAACCAAAATGTTTTACATCATGTGGCAACGTTCTAGCCTCGTGAGACCATCCGGATCTCGCGAGCTTTCAAGGTTTCACTCGCTAATCAGTCTGGAGACTCTCCGTTACAGAAAATTTGGAGCTGTTCACCAAACGAACGTCCAATCAACGTTGGCTTTGAGGCGGGTTGGGTTGTGACACAACGAGAAGCGCGACAGTTCGGTCTAAAGAACATGGCGGCTTGAGTCGATGAAACTAGCGTTAGCGTGGCTATCGAGCAAGTTTTATCGGAATTACAGAGTATTTATTCACTGAAAGAAGAGCAAAACACTGCTCTGGAGGCTTTTCTCAGAGGAAAAGATGTTTTTGCTCTTCTCCCGACTGGTTTCGGCAAGAGTTTGATCTATCAATTGGCTCCTCTTCGTCGTCGCTCTGTTAGTACGTCATATGCTTCGTTGATCTGATTGGTTTATTTGGCCCGTCTATCACCAAGATAGGCCAATCAGCTAACCAGTATTTTCGCCCCTTCCCAAAATTAATTTAACGGAAGGTTTCCAAATGGATATGCGGAGCAACTCCAGCAAATCCATCCGGCAGAGTCAGGTTAGCAACGTTCAGCCAATTATGTCAACATCACTTTGATTCACAGGGCCTGATCAGATCTGGTACCTACACCGTCCCAAACCCTATAGTGAGTAGGGCCAGTAGACCATCCCGCCCTTAGACAGCGAGTCTGCATCAGTTGCATTTGGCAGCGGGTGTAACCTTCTAGCAGAAGAAATAGTTCCTCCAAATCTAAGTTCCTCTAGTTTGCTGTATCTTCGTCACACTGACAGAAAATCACAAGTTAGGTATAAGAAAAAAAGTAAATAAATTCAAATTGGAAGATACTCTTTTAAATAGTTTTATCAAACCGTACACATTTGTTTTATGTCTTCCTGCGCCACGGAGCTACAGCCACACACGGCGCGTCACTGTGTTGCCATAGCAACAACTGTTTCCTTTTCCATTGGAGAGAAGAAGCCGTGCCATTCTGGTTTGCACCCCCCAGCCATCCACAGCTGCGAGTGACACTTGATGGTGAAGGGTTATTGCTTAGGAGGCACTTTGGGATTCTCCTGTTTAGCCTCCCAAAAAATAGATTCAAATAAATCTCTCCTACAAAAGATTAAATATATTTTAAAGAGAGATTTGGGAGATTTATATATTTAAAAAGTTAGTTTATTTAGTTCATAAGTTACAGTTCACTTCCACAGAGTGAATATATTAATATCTTATTGATCCATCAGTCCAATTGTGTTTTCTACGAATAAAACTTTCATATTTCTCCTAATCCGTTTCCTTTTTTCCCTCAGGACGAACCAGCTGGTGAGGGTGAAGAGCGTAAGCACTCTAATCTGCATGATAGTAGCAAAGATGGGGGGGGGGGTTAGCATTTAGCACAAGCTATTTTGCTAATAGGTGGGTTCAGGGCTAAGTTGTCAGTTGGGTTAGGGTCAGGTATTGGTAATGGTTAGGTTTAGGGAATAGAAATGGTTGAAAATGACTGAAAATCAATGGGAGTCAACACATGGTCCTCACTACATATAGCAGAATGAGGATGTGTGTGTTTGTGAGTGTGTGAGGTGGCATGTATAAAGCGGATGAACTCCTCCACCCCTCCACTCTGACTGCTGTCTGTGATGTCAGAAGGAGGAATCTTGCATCGTTGCTGACGCCCGCATTGCTGCTAAAGCAAACACACGTGCTGACAGCTGATATATGGCGCAGACTTTGACCTGCCGCCAACCTCCAAACAAGGACCCCGTGATCCGGTGTCAGCCAGGAAATTCCTCACATCCAGCCTGATGTCCTCCCACACCGGCGGCGTCCAAGCCACCCAGGTTTACGTAAGAGGATAATCCCGTTAAAATGATGCGCGGCGCTGCAGGTGTGGGTGCAGATGATGACATCAAAGCATTCATGTTTTATCATCCTAAAACCCAGCAGAAGGTAAAACTCTTTGGCTGCTGAAGCTTCCTCTGTCTGGACTCAGCGCCCTGTAAGGCTGGACGTCTCTGAAATGAACAGGAATATATGAAGAGCGGCATCCTTTGACACTTTAATGACCCCTGCTCTGTGAGACATTTTCTCAGACATCTCAATCACCTTCTCCTCTGGTTAGAAAAAACACATTTCACATGAGCGCTCACAATGTGCCTCCTCCAACAGAAACAAAACAGGCAGCCTCTCCATCATCTGGCAAACTATAAGCTGGCCTTTATCTCGCCTCCCTCATTAAACTGGATCTCTCAGCAGAGAGGCAGAAAGAAAGACAAGTGATTGAATTCTGCTGGAGGAATAAAAGCCCCCTCAGGCTGCCATGTTGAGCAGACTGGATCCAGAGACCCCAGGAAAGAATAGACTACAGACGGAGCTCAGGGCCAGCTGAGGAACTGTAGATAATGTACCAGGGATGTTCTGACATTGTGCTGAGAAGCAGGAGTCACCATGATGACCCGTCACGACCCCAGAGGGCGGCTGGGGAGGGAGCTGTGCGAGCGAGGTCAAAGAGAAATCATGGCTCCGAGCTGGATTTCTCTATTCAGAGGCTGAACTGACAACCTGGCGGCACTGAATGCAGCCCAATTACTCCAATACGCCAGCAATGGTGGGAAGGGGATGGGAAATAAAGGCAGCACAAGAAAAGAAAAATGAGTTTGACATTCAGGCCCACAGCCCAGCAGAGGTAACAAGTTCACGGCCCTTTCCGTAAAACATGGCTGCCCGCTGTGTGATGGATGACGGAGCCTCAGATGCGCCATCGGGGCTGAGAGCCTGGCAGGAACACATGGGAACCGGGTTTCTAAGAATGAAGGCAGTAATCCTGCTGCTCGGACAAATGAACTCCAGACGGCCGAGGTATAAGCAGCCTAATCAGCTCCGCGAGTTGCCACAGCCACAGCGCCGCTACAAAGAACCGCTTCTGGCACACAACCATGCACTTGTTGCACAAATACTTTGAAGCCTACTGTGCTTTAAAACCGAATAAGCTGCCATTAAATTATCTCTTTGTTACGTATTTTCTCAACTATGGCCAAAAATGATTGTATTGTCCATTTACACTTAATGTCGCTTTTAATCAGAGGCGGATTTAGGAATTTTGGGGCCTAGGCAAAGACAGGCAGGGGGCCCTCTGAACTGAGAAGACAGCACATCAAACAGCCCCATTCTCCAGATAGAGAAATGTTAATAGAATAGACATCCATGATCTGTTCTAGGTTGTGTCCCTCTCTTCTTGTCCCTTTTCTTCTTGTTTTCCTCTCTATGTTTTGTACTCAGCTGACTTTTCATGCTGTCTCTAAAGGAATGAAAGATTTTTTCCAAGCACTAAGCTCACTTAGCTGATTGCTCCTTCCTGTGTTTCCAAAAAGGCCAAAGTAAATAACCCAGTCCTTCTTTTCACTGTAGACAAGCCATGATCTGCTTATCTGTTCTCCATTTTTCATTTGGATGAAATAATAGCTGCATGAATCATGACAGCAGACAAGATAGAGGAGAGCAGGAGGCGGGGTTACCAATCTACTTGCTCTGGAGAGCAGAGTTCGCTGCTTTTAGATGTTGTCTCCAAAGTCTCCAGTAGCAGAAAAAAGTCTCTAGATTTGGCGCTAGGAGCTTTTTAGAAATCAAAGTGCTAGAGGGGTCTGAAAAGTGGCTAAATATAGCGACTAAAGCGCTAAGTTGGCAACACTGCTCTTTGCATGGTTTGTTTTCAAATGGTTTGCTGCTGTCTGTTTGGACCTTTCTGAACATGTGCAGCAAATGGACTGATCCAATATGGTGGACACTGAAGGGGGGGGCTGAGACACACTTAATATTATCAGTGTTCTGATGGCATTTTAGCCAAAAGGATTTGTATCAAAAACATAATTAATGTGCAGAAATAAGGAATAGTTGGATTAACCATACATGTACACAGAGTTTTATGAGGCCCCCAGGAACTTGGGGCCCCAGGCACCTGCCTAGTATTGCCTATAATTTTAACAGCTGTTATTTATATAAAAGATTTAGATAAGTTCTTACCTACAATAAGAAAAAATACTAAAGAAGAGCTATTTTCTATAGAGGCTTCTTTAAATATAAGCTGTATCATTTTACAGTCAGAGTCTGACTGGAAATTTGCTATAAAACCTTTAAAAGTGCATTTCCGGAAACAGGCAATCAACCATTCCGTGTTAAAAAAAAATCACAAGATGTTTGATGTAATTGCTGCTGCTTCTCAGCGCTGAAATCTGAGGGGAAGGATTAAAAAAATAAAAACTTGGAAGATAGAGCGGAGCGTCAGAATGTTCGGTATGTCAGGGATGACGGCAGTGATGCCGGCAACAGTAAACACAATAAAGTTCTGCTCGTCTCCGAGGAGAGGACGACGAAGACATTCATTATTTCTACCCTTAAAGCCAGATTTAGCAAAAACATGAAGATCAGATGAATTCCCTCAAATGATGGACTGACAGTTAATTGGGATCAGAACGCATGTGGTTAATTAATATATATATATATATTAATAGTGATTTGATCTATGTTATTTCTAAAAGGCCTAAATATTCTAAACGCTTCTGAAAAGACAAACATTGGACATGCTTTCACCACTGCTGGTAACAAAAGATAAGGAATAATTATTATTTTCATAACAATATCATCAAATTAGTTAGATTATTAAAATTATTGTTGTTAAAACAATATATTATTTTATTCCACCAGAGAAATCCAATTGAGATTAAAAGTGAGTTTCTTTCTTAGTTAAAGAAAAACAGAAACTATAAAAATTATAATCTAATTAATTGAACTGCCTGACATTTAATAGAGAGCTTCTGGTTTTAATGGGAGAAATGTTGACTGGGATCTTCAGGACTGGATGTAAAACTTTGAACTGGTTGAAAATCTGCAGGTAATAATTTTACTTTCTTAAAACTGGAGTCTTGGCAGAAGTTCAACTGAATAAATAGATTCTCTCCTTCATCCACCTCCGACGCCAACTAATGAGCTTTGAACCGCACCTCCACGGAAGCATCCCTCCCAATCAGCATCCAGATTTCATCTGAAAAGGTCTCCAATCCACATCTGTGTCTGCTATCCAGAGTGCAGGTAGTGGTTTCACCAAGTCTGACATCGATCACCCTGATTCAACTCCATCCGCTTCTCCACCATCATAGCTAACGCTCCATCAGAGCTCCCAGACTCTCACTGCGTTCAGCGTCTCATCTCAACCGGTCCGGCAGAAGGCCGCCATGTTGAGTCTGGTTCTACCAGAGGTTTCTTTCCAACAGGGAGTTTTTTCCTCTCCACTGTCGCTCCATGCTTGCTCATCATGGACAGGTTCTCTCAACCTGTGTTATCCAGCTGGACTTCCATCTTCCAGGTCCCTGAGTGAAGCTCTAGTATCAGCTCATGCAGTCCACTGGATCTCCCCATAAAGCTCAGCAGACCGTCTCACTAACCAGCAGTCTACAGACTGACCAACCTAATCTATCTCCACTCCTCCATCAGTTTCAGGCCTGCGGGGAAACTCCTGTTCAAGCATATCACACAAAATTCAGCGCTATAATTTTCTGCCGAGGTCTGAGCGCCAAAGAAAATGAATTGATAAAATTCTTCCAATTGTCTTTTCTTTCAGTGAGAAGCCGAGAGTCCAAGAGTTATGAGGACCGTGGGCTTCAACGTGATTTCAAATGGAAATGTCTCTTTGTAAACCACACCTGAGGTCATTATTCGTTAAGTTTCTCAACATCTGATCAGGAAAAAGACAATCCACAGGGAAGTCAGACATTTCTGATCCCCTCAGGGTGAAAGTTCATGGTTGTTTGCTGCCTGACCCTGAGAGCAGGACCCCAGCCTCCACAGCCTCAATCTGCATCTCCTTCCTCTTTAACCACCTGGTTTCTCTCATATCAGAGAGTATCTGCTGGAGCAGCTCCCACATAAAGCACCTTGGGGGTGGGGGCAGCCGCACCCCCACTGCTGGTCGGCTGCTGCAGAAAGGACCCTTCATGTCATGCAGCCTCTTTACAACAAAACCCTCCCAACAACATCGCTGCTATTATAGGATCATGAGCAAAGTTAGCAGGAAATAAACTGATAAAAAAGTTCAAGCAGGGATTGAAAAGGTGGAATTAGGAGGATGATTTAGCAGTTGTTAAGGTTTACTGACCTGTACAGTGCAGGAAGTGGAGCAGCTCTCAGCCCGTCTCTCTGTCTTCTCTCCAGCTCCCTGCTGGCTGCATCTGAACTTGGTCTGTCTGCTCCCCTGGAGGTAGAAGTGCAGGTAATGCAGAGGAGGAAGTTTGTCTATCCTGCAGCCTCCTCTTCAGAATACTCTTTATTACGAGCAGAAAACTAAGCACTTCCCCTCACTGACATGTGAGAGGAGGAACTGTACCAGAGAGAGCAGCAGCAGCAGGAGCAGCAGCTAAAGTCTGCTCCGTCATCTCATCCCCCTCCTGTTCAAATTTAGAGGCTGGATTTCAGGCAGCGAGGGGAGCTCTACTGGGCATGCCCACAACCAGGAGGCACATTTCAGTCATGAAGGATCACTTCCTCCCCTGTTCTTCCCCCCTCCCTGACTGCTTACACCCCCCAGGAATGAGGGACCAAAGTCCACCTTGCAGGAAAATACCAATGAAACGACTTGAACAAAAAAGGCAGGAAAAAATACAATAAAGTATTTCATTGCTTTTTATCTTTAATCCACTGTAAAAAAAAATGTTAATCTGATTTTTTTTTTCTTAGAATAGGTGAATTTCTTTCTAGAATTGAGGTCAAGGACACACTGAAACAAGAAAATTTGAATTTAAATATGAAAAACAATTGCATTGTCTTACTTCAAGTGCATATTAACAAATCATCTTATATTAATTATTATTTACACTTAATTTAAGAAATGTGTACTTATTTTGTTTAGCAATTGTTTTCATTTCTGTTGCTGATTATGATGCAGACTGATGAGTGTGAAGAAGCATTAGTTCATCAGACCCAAACATTCACCGCCTGACTTCATCATAAGCTTCATTAATGACAAGTCTTCCACACGCTCAAAGGTTACCTGTGGAGTACCACAGGGATCAGTGCTAGGACCAATTCTCTTTACTTTATACATGCTCCCAATCGGTAGAGTTATTAGACAGCATGGGATTAATTTCCACTGTTATGCTGATGATACCCAGCTATATCTGTCTATAATCCAGATGAAGCTAACCCATTACATAGATTACAGGCATGTCTGAAGACATAAAAACCTGGATGACTCTTAACTTTCTGCTTCTGAATGCAGACAAAACAGAAGTTATAGTCTTTGGACCAGAGTCTCTGAAAAAGAAGCAGATTAGCCAGTCACTTCATTTGGATGGGATTAAAGTGATTTCAGATAATAAAGTAAAAAATCTTGGTGTTATTTTTGATCAGGACCTGTCATTTAAATCCCAGATCAAAGAGGTTTCTAGAATTTCCTTCTTTCATCTGAGGAAGATTGCAGAAATGAGAAATCTCCTGTCCAGGGGTGATGCTGAGAAACTAGTCCATGCATTTGTTACTTCAAGGCTGGACTATTGTAATTCTTTACTATCAGGAAGTCCACAAACTGTAGTTAAAAGCCTTCAGCTGATCCAAAATGCTGCAGCCAGAGTTCTGATGAAAATGAAAAAGAGAGATCATATCTCTCCTATCCTGGCTTCTCTTCATTGGCTTCCTGTTAAATCAAGAATAGAATTTAAAATCCTCCTTCTCACATATAAAGCCTTAAATGGCCAAGCTCCATCTGATATCAGAGATCTGATTGTTCCTTATGTTCCTAACAGAGCACTTCGCTCTCAATCTGCAGGTTTACTAGTGGTTCCTAGAACTTCTAAAAGTAGAATGGGAGGCAGATCTTTTAGTTATCAGGCTCCTCTCCTGTGGAACCAACTACCAGTTTTAGTCCGTGAGGCAGACACCCTGTCTACTTTTAAGGCTAGGCTTAAAACTTTCCTTTTTGATAAAGCTTCTAGTTAGAGTGGCTCAGGTTATCCTGAGCTATCTCTATAGTTCTGCTGCTATAGGCTTAGACTGCTGGAGGACATAGGGACCCCTTTTTCATCATTCTGCTTCATTCTATCTCTATTCTTCCACTCTGCAGAATCTGTTAGTTCAATCTCTAACGTTCTGCTCTCTCTGCTTTTTCTCATAGTAGCTTCATCTGGTCTGTTCCTGTTTGGCTGTGACTCCATCCTGGAGAGAAATATCAGCTGTGCTGCTGCCATCAACACCTTTGTTTCTAGATGTTGGAGCTTGGCCTGTTTTCCAGTGTAGTCCTGTTTCTCTGACTGTGACTAACTGGATGTGCTCTCTTCATCCTCTGACATGGGAGCTGGCTCGGAGCTCGTCTGCCTGGCTGTGTGTTTCCTGGACGGGGCCGCCTGTGGAGCTGGTTGACAGTTGCCTTTTGTATCTATGCTTCTTTTTCTATGTCTGCTTCTGTCTCCTTGAACCCCAGTGGGCCTCAGCAGATGGCCGCTCACACTGAGCCTGGTTCTGCTGGAAGTTTCTTCCTGTTCAAAGGGAGTTTTTCCTCTCCACTGTGGCTACAAGCATGCTTAGTGTGAGGGATTGCTGAAGAGTCAATGAGTCGATGCAATCAGCTGGTTTTCCTTAGATAGAAAACTTTGAATCAATCTGACTGGATGATCTGGTGAACTGGAAAGTGACCTGAGATGACATGATGTGAATTGGAGCTATAGAAATAAACTGAATAGAATTGGCAGAATTAATTTGAAGAAGACAGAATTACAATTTTCCTAAATAGAAGAAAAGTTTCAGAAGAAATGATCCTTGAATAATCTGTTTTTTATATTGAGCGATGCAGTTTAGGTTTTTGTCCAAATGTGGGATTAATTTTAATCATTTTAAGGATGTGCTCTTAGTAACTAAGAATCCTTCTGTTCTTGGTTTCTTTAAAGACCGTCTCCGTTCAGTGGTTCAGCTCTGATCAATCATATATTTTATATCAGATGTGAAATCTGGTCTGCTCTGTCATGATAGCTGACCCCTGATAGGTGACCTTAACCCCTTGCTCACACTGGCTCCGGTGCGGTTACCGAGCCGACGGAGACCGCAACTCCTGCACACCCCCTCTCACACCGCCCTTGCGGTGCGGCTCTGCGGCTCCGGCAACAGGTCCGGAGATTTAACTCGCGAGAAAAGAAGTTCACTTGAGTTCACTTAACTTCACGCGATAACACGGCCCAAATAAGGATATTTGCGAGAGCTTGTTGCGGAGGGCTCCGGCACGCCGCAAGGATAGCTTTCTTGCGGAATTTTCTGCAGCGCCGGAGTGTCTCGGTAACCGCAGCCGGACAGCTCAGCAGCCGGTGAGAGAGGTTTACGTCTTTTTAATGACTTGGAATCACTGCGGCGCCGCACTCACCGCACCGCAACGGTAAGACCGGAGTCGGTGTGAGCCGGGGGGAAGTGTTCACTTCATTCACCTGCCTGACTCTGCCTGGTTCTTAATCATTCCTCATCCTATCCACCTTAGACAGATTTATTTGTCATTTTGTTTACACAAGTGTAAAACAAAAAGACATTTCGTGTGGAACAGCACTCTGGAATTTTTTTTTTTTAAAGTGCAGCCTTGAAAATATGCATCTGCATCTGTTGCTTTATATTTGGTTATCTTTGTTCGTTAGTTTTAGTTCGAGGGATTCCCAGGTTCGTGTTGCCGTCCCCGGAGACCAATGGGTTGAGAGGGTTTTGGAGTTTGTCTCTTCTCCTGGTCGTGTCGTGGCTCCTAGGGGGAGTACAGTTGAAAGTTCTGCAATTATCCTGGTACCATGTCTTCTCTATGTTCCTCAACCACTGAGCCTGCCTGTCTCCATCTTCTGGACTCCTGGAACTCTGGATCTGTCTGTTCCTGTTCGGATCAGAACCCCTGACCCTGCGGACTCTTGGATTCCACAACTTTCCTGTCTGATTTGTTTTTCTCACCTGGATTGGATTCCTGACTGCTCAGTGAGGTTGCTGCTTTGAGGAGCCAAACAAGCTGCATCTGCGCCTCCAGAATGTCAGTGATGAAGTGCCCCCCTCCTGCAGCCTCTGCAGATCCACAGCTCTGCATCCGTTAACTTTATATGTTGTTTCAATGAACGTTTCCCACTGTCTCACCTTGAATACTGGGTCAATCTGACCCGTTTTTGACTTGCTCATTAAAAAACTGAGAATAGTCCTTTAGTTTAGCAATAATTGGAGGCTCTTTGCAGATAAATAAAACTTCAACTTTGTGGCAAATAACTTTCCAGTAAAATATACAAGGTTTACAGATTAGTTGTATCTTCTCTCCGAATCTGAATTATTCTATTTTCTATCTAAGTAAACCAACAGAGCTTCCAGTCACTGATTAGCAGAATTCACTCCTGAAAGAGGATGTAGCTGTAGTGGACTGTCACCTGATTTATGTAGCTGACTGGAAGCAACCCTAAAACTGAGCATGCATGTAGTAACAGTGGAGAGGAAAAATACCCCTTAACAAAAAGTAAGATTAAGCAGAACCACAATTTCATAATTTATAAAGATAGTAATTTACAACCATCTGCTGTGATTGACCTTCGGCCCAGAAATCCATTCCTGAGCTGGGAATCCTTTCTATGTTAGAGAGGCTAAAAGCAGACCAGCTTCAAGTGGTTTTATCTTGCATGACTCCACGCTGTGTGGCTGCTTATGCAACAGCTGGGGGTAGCTTCTAGCAAGGTTGGTGGACTGTGGTTGTGGTGGCAAAAAGTGGTCAGGGTCTGGGAGGGGGGTCCTACAATTTGAGCATATCTGGGTGGATAGCAGTGGCCGCATCATGGTGGGCCCTGTAGGTCCAGGAGGTTTGTTGGGGCGGACAGGTGGCTGGTGGAGATGTTGAAGACTCTGGTGGGGATCACTACATATTAAACCCTCAGGAACTCCCTCACCAGGGTGGCCTGAGGAAAAAAAACCCGTAATATGTAGCCAACATTTGGAAGAAGAATGTTTTCAAGATGACTTGGATAATAGCGCGTTGTGACAAACACCAGATACAGCACTGGGACTTGATCAACAGCCGATACCGCACCGTGACGTCACTAACCAGTAGGTGGCAGTAGAGTTCTTTGACAAACATGGATGCCTCCATTAAAGCACATTCACATGAAAATTACTCTGAATTAAAAACTCTGATCATTTATTGAACAGGACGGAATCATTTAATATTTAAAGAACTTTCAGAAGTTTGAATTCTGAACATGAGCGGATTTTTCCTTTAAATGGATGTAATCTCTAAGTTCCCTCCATTTATATAATCATTTATATAATCATTACACAATCATCAACTTTCAACGAAAAAACCATAATCCCACAGATGTCCTGTAGTCCAAGAGGGACACATCTGAACAGTTTGGAGGTGGGGTGGGGGAGCAGGAGGAGGAGGTCCAGACAGTTGAATGCCTGACCCCAAGAGGTCACAGGTCATGGGAAGCAATGGGTCAACCTGACGATTAGAGGTCAATTCTACAGCTGGATAAGGCAGGGCCGCATGTGCCGATGAGGGGGTGGGGGGTGGGGGGATGACAAGATCCGAATGAAAAGCTGCACATTGATGGTGAACACACCAAGCTTGGAGGAGTTGCACTTTAAAATCATCCAAAGAAATATTGTCAATGTTCACCGAAATAGCAACTGGCCTAACAAGCCCCCCCTCGTACAACAATGGAGGGACATGAGGGCCAAAAAGAGCGGGGATCCAGGTGGAAAAAGGGTCCCAGCGTTCTCATACACCTCACTCTTCTAGCTGGTCCATCTTCACCAGTCGTTTTCCACAATGGCGGTCATTAAAGCAAAACAAGCCGGTGAGGAACCAAACAGGAAATACATAGTGTAGAGCGGATATAGAATTGACCAATCAGAGGCCTCCTGTCTGTCTTATTGTTAGACCATGATATAACTTTTCAACCAAACCGTGGAGTGAGATTTTGAAAGAATTTGGACAGGAAACCCTGTCAGGGTAAGATGAGGACAGGCGCAGCTAAAGGTTGGAGGCTTTCAGAGGATTTAACTGAAACAAAGTTGTAAAATCTTGCATTTTTAAAGTACAGTAAATGTTACTGATTAACAATAAATTATGTGAAAGATTTTCACACAACATATATTATTTTCTATATTCTGGTGATTTTCAGTGAATTGAAGTAAAGAAGAATGGGCCCCACTTAAATACTTGCATCTTAAATATACTGTAAACTAAGAATTTCATAACTGTGTTTATTAATTACTCTATGTAGTTCAAGTAATATAACCGATGGGGAACTAATAACTTATTACTGGATGGCTGACACTAATAGAGGAACCATTGAAATCGAATCCTGTGCTAACCACACTGTGTATGCATATTTGGCTATAGGCTAAGGATTTAAAATCTTATTATTTTTTCTCTTTTTTCTGTATATTTTATTCATATTTACTCAAGTAATAGATTGCTTAAAATCATCATTAATTTACAAAGTGAATTATCATAGTCCAGATAAAATAAAAATGACATACCTCGTAATAACTGCTTAGAAATCCCGTTTTTTTTTCTTTTTCTATCTGCCGCGGGTCCCTCAGCTCCGCTGCTCTCAGCACAGCCAATAGGTGGGTTGGTGCCAAAATACGGACTGGATCTGAACCTGGCATGTCATTATGTGTTAGCACTAAGTTTGTTTTGAAAACGTGGACTGGATTTTTATCACCATGGTATTTTTACATATAAATAAGTGGAATGGAGTTGAGTTTTAATGTCCGCCATCTTTAGCGTAGAATTAGAGATAAGGAGTGTGAGCGTGTGAAAACACTGACATGCGTGAGTCTCAAACCCAATGGGTGAGAGTTGACAGCCCAGTATAAAGAGCTGGGTAGCGCTGTGGCTAGCTGCGTTTAATAGCTAACAGGTTAGCCTCTTTTAGCTCGTTCAGTTAGCCACATTAAGATAAATAACTTTTAACTTTGCGTCAACAACAACCGCAAATTTTCTCCAAGTAGAATAACTGTTTTATTTGTCTAAAATCTCTATGAAATCCATTTTTTTAGGATGTTTTATTTGTCCTCCTCTGGCCTCAAAGCTGAGACTTTTTTGTCACCTTGTTAAATGGTAGAGATCAGTCTTAGAACGCGGTATTTTCCTTCAAGACAGACTTTTCTACTTTTGGCTAATTTAGATTGCCAATGGAATGTAAAATAATAGCAAATATGGGTTATATGTTGAGACTCCGGAATAGATTAAAGGTGCAGTATTTGATGAATTTCTTACCATGTATTTTAAAGATCTCCCCACAGCCGCTTAGCAAGCAGTAAAAATGAAGGTGTGGAGGTGAAATTAAAATAAATTATCCCCGCTACAGTGAGAAATCAATGAATAACCCCAACCAATCACAAAAGACGGTCCGTTCTACACGTTTGGTTTCTGACACGTCAATCATGGTCGTCTGCCCCTCGCCCCTGTACGCATACCCTGACACATGAACAAATCGACCCCCCAAGGCTTGAGCAGGACGTCATGGCTGGAAGCTAGCCACTGTTATGCTACGTTCACAGCAGCAGAAGCAGCAGAAACGCGCGTGCTGCTTCATTTTTGATGCCTGTACCATTTTACGCGGCTGAAGCATCTTTACTGCTCTAGCTGTGCGTTGGATAAAGTGGGTCTGATGCGCGGTGGGCGGAGCTACCCTATCCTTTTTCTTGCCTGTAACAATGGAAGCTATATTAGCTGTGATCAGCGGGTAAAAAGTAGTTTGAATCTATGTTGAAGTGAGAAAGTCCTCCTGAAAACATGGTCTGTGCAGTCAGTTCATCCAGATTACCATCCTGCCTTCAAAGATTATTTCTCTGTGGGATCCGCTCAGACCCCCACATACCGGCGCTGCGCTGTCACTGGGAATCCCATTCAACACTAGCTTCTGGCCCGGTCGTCAGATTTCGACATTTATTTAGGCGTTAATAAACTGTTTCAGAGGAGTGATCATAGCACTCTTCATCATCAGTGCTGCCTGTCTCCCTGACAGCTCCGACATCAGCGACGCGCTGCTCAGACGCGCTGCAGACAGCGTGCGCGTTCATGTGTTTTGAAGGCGTGGTTTCGAGGGGTGGTTGAGGGAGAGGCATGGTTGTGTATGTTCAAAAAATGCTTGCTGGAACCGCTTTTCCAAGATCTCCTACAGCACTTTTAATTCTTAGAAAAAGGTTGCAATACAGTTTGTCCGAGTGGTGTTGCCATATGATGACATCATAAGAAAGGGGCGGGGCCCCGAGCAGATCTGGTACCTATAACGGTATAAATAAGCAACAGCGTCAGGTGTGCAAAAGGTTTTCAGCTGAGCTCAGCTCAACATGTTTTACTTTAATACTGGACATTATGATGTCTGTGGATAAAAAGCTCCAATCAAGCTAAAAAAAAAAAATCAAGTCACCTAAAAGTACAGGCAAACAAATGCTGCGCTCAGACCGGGCACGTTCTGGGCGTCAAAGCGTCTGGTTTACATGCAAAGTCTATGGGGGACGATGTTGAGGGGTCTGAGCGTTGGGAGCGGCACATACGATGCGTTCACTGCGTTGAATGCATTATGGCGTCAGAGCGTCCGAGCATCTGAGCATTCACTGCTGAAGTTCAGTAAATCTAGCTTTTGCTGCTAGACGCCAGAACATCAACCAAGAATTTTTATGAACTGTGGTAGGGCTGCTCAGTGGCGCAGTGGGTAGCACTGCTGCCTTACAGCAAGAAGGTTCTGGGTTTGATTCCCAGCTCGGGGTCTTTCTGCATGGAGTTGGCATGTTCTCCCTGAGCATGTGTGGGTTCTCTCCAGGTACTCCGGCTTCCTCCCACAGTCCAAAAACATAATTGTTAGGTTAATTGGCTTCTCTAAATCTGCCTTAGCTCTGAGTGTGGCCGTTTCTCAATTCACGAGAACGCGAGTAAGTACTCGTGTTCTTGTCAAGTCCGTTCTTGGCGAGAACGCAGGAAGATCGGACCTGACGAGAACGTGAGCACACAAGCACGTATGTGTATTGGAACAGAAGCGTACTCGTGACGTCATCACATGCAATGTTCTTTAGCATTTCTTTGACAGTCAAAACTATTTATTCCAGCAAGTATTGAGTTAATAAAGCAGCACAAGGCAGTCAGATAAACACAAAACAAATGGACGTTTGGCCGAATTAAAGCAAAAAACCGCCATCAGAACGAGCGGTAGTTCACACATAACTAGACCGAGAGAAGTGCACTACAGACGGGGTAACATTAGCCCTGGCTGCGGTTACCCTCGGAGGTCTGCTGGTCACTCTGGTCCGCTCAACGTCTGACTTTTTTTTTTTTTTTTTCCGCACTAACTCTGTAAACAGGCCACACAGGGAGGCTTCGATGTATAATGTTATCGCCTCAAACGATTTCAAAACGTACTTTTGAAGAACAACAGCAGTAGAAACCCAGTTCAGGACCAGGTACCGGACCTGACGTTTTTAACCCGGACCAGGTACCCGGTTCAGTCCCCACAGCCTCCACTCTGGGTCCCTGAGCAAGACCCTTAACCCCACACTGCTCCCCGTTCGGCGCACAATGGCAGCCCAATGCTCCCCAAGGGGATGGATTAAATGCAGAGAGTGAATTTCCCCATTGTGGGACAATAAATGGATTTACTTTTGTTTTTACACTAAAAGGAATCCACAAAATATAACCTCATAACATAAACGACAAGATTTATTTAAAGATGTAAAGCATCTGTCCCGTTCTTATATCTCTACCTGTCAGTCGTCATTAAGTTTGTAATAAATAAGAAATAAAACAAATTATGTATGGATCTGGCCATGTGGGGCTGTTCAGCCTGGATTAGTTACTGCATGTCTTCTTTGACCCTTCTCTCTGTCTTTTAACCTGTTCTTTAAGTCCCGCCCCCAATAAAATACCCCAACTCCAAGTACTATTTTATACCCCTTTCCCACTAGCCGAAAAACCCGTTTAAACCCCAATGGGCTTTTAGTGGGAGTGGGAACAGCTCACTGAAATGTGTCTACCCGGGTTAAACAATTCAGCAAGTGACCCGCGTTAATATCTCTTCGGCTCTGATCGGCACGCTGTGGGAACACCAGAGCCAGATCGACCCGCTGAATTACGCAATACCATTAAAAGCAACGTACAGACGTCAACACGTCGCGGCAGTCGCCTCTGATATAACAAGCAGAAACACCTCTGTTTACATTCCATTAACATGGAGCAGCTCTGGTGAGAGGGATTCAGACAGATAAAAGAAACAATAAAGCACACTGACTATGCCCTGGCTTCCTAACATGTTGCTCTCCATTGTTTACTTCCCTGCTTTCTGTCACATCAGTGACATCATCAATCAACCCAGTCTCATGGGAAAATGTTCCTCCACTACGTTGGTCCACACTGCAAAACGTAGTGGAGGTACATTAATGGCCATTTTTTTGTGGTACTGTTACATTTCTTCTGCCTATACGCTTTCTATTGTTTTACGTCCTAGTCACGTGACTTTCAAGATTCCAGCTGGGAGAAGAAAAAAAATATATATATGGCCGACATTCGCTCATTTTTTTGTGGAAAGATTAATAACTTGAGTTTGTTTTTGCATTAAAATGAGTTTTGATTACATTTCTAGTGAGAAATGTATAGTTTGTTGCCAGAATATTTACTCAGGGAATGTACATATTCACTTGCTTGTTCGTTTCTTGCAAAGAGTTTTGGTATAAACATGGCCGAGATTTCTCTAACTTTTAGTGGGAAAATCAATCATTTCAATCAGTTTCTGCATTTAAATGGGTTTTGATTACATTTATAGCGAGAAGTGTAGGGTTTATTTACATAATATTTACTTAGTGAACATACATAATCACCCGCTTGCTAGTTTTTGCTACGGTTTTTCGGATCTCGTCAGGATTATGTGAAATTGCAACGTTTTGGCTGCTACCCATCGCCTAGCATTTAGCTGCCGCCCCGATTCAACATTGAATTCTTTGTGATTTAACTCCATCTGGCGGTTCAAACCCTCGCCACTGCGTGCGTTGCGTCTGAGGTTGATTTTCAGATCAATGCATTATGTCGTGGCATTCTTCCTTTTTTATCTTCATTCCACCTTTTTTGCCATTTTTCAATTTCTTTCCTCTTAATAAATGATTTTCCTTCCCCTTTCGCTAAAGGAATTGTAATTGTTATTGCATCCTCTAAAGCCCTTTTTGCTAATTTGTCTGCCTTTTCATTTCCTTTTACCCCTTCATGTGCTGGAACCCAACAAAACCAAATATCAATGCCACTCCTGTATAATCTAAATAAACTCTGCTGAATTTCTAATACTAAATCTTTCCTATTATTTCCTTCTCCCTGAATACTTTCTAAAACTGCTTTGGAATCCGTGCAGACCACCACCCTGTCTGCTCTGACCTCCTCTCCCCATTGGAAACTCAGTATAACTGCCACCATCTCTGCTGTGAAAACAGATAGTTGATCTGAAATTCTTTTAGAAATGTGTATTTTGAACTCTGGTACATATATTCCTATTCCCACACACCCTTTTAAATTATTTGAAAAGCATAGTAATAATAATAATAATATTTTTTTTAAAGCAGTTAATGATTCCAACAAGCAAACTCATATTATAATTACCTTAAAATATATTCTGATGGTTCTAAGAATTTAAAAGGGTGTGTGGGAATAGGAATATATGTACCAGAGTTCAAAATACACATTTCTAAAAGAATTTCAGATCAACTATCTGTTTTCACAGCAGAGATGGTGGCAGTTATACTGAGTTTCCAATGGGGGGAGGAGGTCAGCGCAGACAGGGTGGTGGTCTGCACGGATTCCAAAGCAGTTTTAGAAAGTATTCAGGGAGAAGGAAATAATAGGAAAGATTTAGTATTAGAAATTCAGCACAGTTTATTTAGATTATACAGGGGTGGCATTAATATTTGGTTTTGTTGGGTTCCAGCACATGAAGGGGTAAAAGGAAATGAAAAGGCAGACAAATTAGCAAAAAGGGCTTTAGAGGAGGCAATAACAATTACAATTCCTTTAGGGAAAGGGGAAGGAAAATCATTTATTAAGAGGAAAGAAATTGAAAAATGGCAAAAAAGGTGGAATGAAGATAAAAAAGGAAGAAGGTTATATAAAGTACAAAAGTCAGTATTAAATAGAAATATTAATGAGAGAAACCGAAGGGAAGAAATAATAATGATCAGATTAAGAGTAGGTCATACTTATTTAAATGACAATTTATACTTAATAGGGAGGAAAAATAATGATAAATGTGAAGGATGTGGAGAGATAGAAAATGTAGAACACGTATTGATGAGAAAGAGTTGAAAGAACAGGCCAAGAATGGAGTCTTAAAGGATTATTGGGAAATAAAGGAAATATAAAAGATATTTATAGATTAAGGAAAGCATTATTTATTTATCTTCAGAATACAAAATTAAAAAATAGAATTTAATAGATGTTAAACAATGTTGCTACACACTCATGAACAGTAGGTGGCGGTATGCACGCCCCTTCCCTAGAGCCCGGTGGGACTGAAAACATTTTGAATGGAAATCAATGGGGAGAAATGAATAAACTTCTGGTCCCAGTCGCTCTCTGTCATTGATTCCAGATATGCTGGTTGTGTATTTAAATTGTTTTGGTTTTTTTTGAGTTCCTCTTGGGTCAAAATCTGGTCAAAATCCATCAATGAGATCGCACCAAACAGGAAGTTAAATGCACAAAGGATCCGGTAGATTTCCAAATAAAACACATCCGATCTTAACCCATGATCATTTTGTCAACATTAGTTTCTCCCGTATGCCACGACGTAATGCATTGATCTGAAAATCAACCTCAGTGGCGAGGGTTTGATCAGCCAGATGGAGTTAAATCACAAAGAATTCAATGTTGAATCGGGGCGGCAGCTAAATGCTAGGCGATGGGTAGCAGCCAAAACGTTGCAATTTCACATAATCCTGACGAGATCCGAAAAACCGTAGCAAAAACTAGCAAGCGGGTGATTATGTATGTTCACTAAGTAAATATTATGTAAATAAACCCTACACTTCTCGCTATAAATGTAATCAAAACCCATTTAAATGCATAAACTGATTGAAATGATTGATTTTCCCACTAAAAGTTATAGAAATCTCGGCCATGTTTATACCAAAACGTTACAGTTTCACATTATCTTGAAAAATCTTTGCAAGAAACGAACAAGCAAGTGAATATGTATATTCCCTGAGTAAATATTCTGGCAACAAACTACATTTCTCACTAGAAATGTAATCAAAACTCATTTTAATGCAAAAACAAACTCAAGTTATTAATCTTTCCACAAAAAAATGAGCGAATGTCGGCCATATATATATTTTTTTTCTTCTCCCAGCTGGAATCTTGAAAGTCACGTGACTAGGACGTAAAACAATAGAAAGCGTATAGGCAGAAGAAATGTAACAGTACCACAAAAAAATGGCCATTAATGTACCTCCACTACGTTTTGCAGTGTGGACCAACGTAGTGGAGGAACATTTTCCCATGAGACTGGGTTGCATCAATGCTAACCCAGCTCAATGATGACACCAGACATGCAGCGGTGGGGGGACAAAGGCCACGCAGCTGCCAGTGAGGGGTTACACCAGCATTTTCTGCCAGTGGGAGGGGAGCCAGATGCTGATTGTTAGGTCGACCATGTTTGAAAAATCAGCTTTGTCTGCTATTTAAAGTTGGAAAGAGGCTTTAGACATCTGGCTAAATAATAAACTAAGAGCTCCAGCCAGAAAAGTTATCCATCCATCTATTATCTGACACGCTTGTCCCGAGTGGGGTCGCGAGGGGTGCTGGTGCCTATCTCCAGCAGTCAATGGGCAAGAGGCGGGGTCCACCCTGGACAGGTCCCCAGAAAAGTTATAATGAATCAAAATAAAAATAAAAGTAGGCTAATATAACATAATTTAAACCTCCTGTTCACTGCCTAGAAATGAAAATTGTCCCTTTATTTGGGAGCCATCTGATCTAATTCTGACACATATACTCTAGTACAGTTATTACGTATACAAGCAGACTTATATTTCTTTTTACAGGCCACAAATCTACGTTTCTAATCTAGTCCATTATGCTTCAGGGCATCCTGGAAGCCACAATTCAAACAAGCACCTTCTACAAAGTTCATTCCAATCAGGTGCAGAGGTGTCAAGAAACAAAGTACAAATACTTTGTTACTTAAGTAGAAATGTTGGTCATCTATACTTTACAGGAGTGATTTTTATATATTTTTTTTTACTTTTTATCCTCTACTCCTTAGATTTTTAAAAATAGACTTGTTAACTTGAAGCCCCCTCCACGAGGGAGGTTAGCTAGAGCATAGCTAACTGTGTCCACATACAATTCAATTCAGTTTATTTATATAGCGCCAAATTCACAACACATGTCATCTCAAGGCACTTTACAGTTCAACCAGATCATACAGTCAAATTGATACAAAGTTTTCTATCTAAGGAAAACCAGTCGATTGCATCGACTCATTGACTCAAATACAAACCCTCACACTAAGCATGCTTGTAGCGACAGTGGAGAGGAAAAACTCCCTTTTAACAGGAAGAAACCTCCAGCAGAACCAGGCTCAGTGTGAGCGGCCATCTGCCGAGGCCCACTGAGGTTCAAGGAGACAGAAGCAGAGATACAAAAAGCAGCTGTAAAAGGCGGCCCCGTCTAGGAAACACACAGCCAGGCAGACGAGCTCCAAGGCAGCTCCCATGCCAGAGGATGAAGAGAGCACATCCACCCAGCCACGGCCAGAGAAACAGGACCACACTGGAAAACAGGCCGATCTCCAACATCTACAAACAAGGGTGTTGATGGAAGCAGCACAGCTGATGTTTCTTTCCTGGATGACGTCACAGCCAAACAGGAACAGACGAGGCAAAGCTACTCTGAGGAAAAGCAGAGAGAGCAGAAGGTTAGAGATTGAACTAACAGATTCTGCAGAATAGGAGAACAGAGAGAGAATGAAGCAGAATGATGAAATGGGGGTCCCTATGTCCTCCAGCAGTCTAAGCCTATAGCAGCAGAACTATAGAGATAGATCAGGATAACCTGAGCCACCCTAACTAGAAGCTTTATCAAAAAGGAAAGTTTTAAGCCTAGCCTTAAAAGTAGACAGGGTGTCTGCCTCACGGACTAAAACTGGTAGTTGGTTCCACAGGAGAGGAGCCTGATAACTAAAAGATCTGCCTCCCATTCTACTTTTAGAAATTCTAGGAACCACTAGTACAGCGGGGACTATATAGTGAACTTTGTAGTGAACTCAGTTAACTGAACATTCAGACAGATGATCACTGCTTTTTGCTCAGTTAGTCACGTAACTCCTCCTCCACGCGGTGCCTGGCCATCTTTGTTATTAGTCGGCTCTGTCGGGTAGCAACACCCTATGGTGACAGCGGGCCACTGTGATAGAAAATCCCGGAATGCTTTGCACTGAGAGCTCTCCCTGCAAAGCCTTCTGGGATATATCTGCCTCTTCTGAGGCCTTTCTTTTCTTCTCATTTACTTTGTAGACGCTTTTAGTCTTCCGACCATCGGCCATTTTCAAAGAGCGGCGGTGAGAAAGTTGAGCTTCAATGACTGTCTGAAACCGTAGCTCTACGGATCTACGCCTGAAAGAAAAAGATAACGGGACGAAGACGGCCTTACGGAAACATATCACCAGAATGATTGACAGTTAGGAGGACCACTGATTGAGACGATCCACCCAGAAATATAAAAGATCCTCCACTATACCTTTAAGCTCATTTTCATTATGGCCTGTTGGCATTTCAAAGAAAAATAAATAGAAAACCATTAAAATAATTGTTGCTCACCACAAACCAAAATAAATATTTTTTCAAGATGATGCAAAGTTAAATATGACTCTGTTACCATTAGTTATAAAACTAAGAAAATGAAGTCTAAGGAAGTTATCATCCAGAATGGTAGAAAAATGTTCCTTTAATTGTCACGATTTGGTTTAAAGTTTTTATATTGGACCCAAAAGCAGAAGCTGAGAGGCAGAGGTGAGTTCTTGGAGGGTTTAATGAGAGTTCAGGCAAACAAAAACAGGAATCCAAAAATCCAACGTAAAAATCAAACACAAACCAGAACCATGGAGACATCAGGGGAAAACCATCAAGGAGCCAGGGTGAGGAAAGGTAAGACGAGGAACCAGCAAAGAGGGACTGCAGAGGGAGAGTATTTATGGCTGACTGAACAAAGGTAGAGCTAATTAGCTGATAGGGAACAGGTGTGATTAGAGCTGACGAGGAAGCCAAGGGAAAAGAACACAAGGAGGCAGCAGAGGACAGACAGAAAAACCTAAGCAACTTAAATGAATCCAGACACACCACAAAAGCTAGAAAACAATGAAAAACCTGGCTAAACTTGAAACAGAAAACTTAAAGAAAAACAACAGAACCAAGATCATTACATTAATAGGGTGGAGCAGTAAAGCTTCTGGCCTTAACAGGTTTTACTGCATTACTTTTACTTTTATTCTTTAAGTAGTTTTAAAAATGTTACTTTTACTGAAATAAAAGCTGAAGTTGATCCTCTAAGTTCTACAAAAAATGTTTTAAACAATATATTTCTACTGTAGTAATAAACATTATTACTTTGACACCTCTGATCAGGTGCCATGCCAACAGTTCTGCAGTCGGTTAGACACGTTCCAGTTTGAAACGTCATCCCAGAGATATATTAGTTTATCTACCGACCTAAAAGACAAAGGACTTCCAAAAACGTATCTAGAAGAAAAATATTTAAAGCAAGGGAAATAGATAAGTAAATAAAGTCAAAACTTCCAACCAGCTCTCCATTGTTTTGTTGCAGCATCTACTGGAGAACTTTATGGATTGTTTTATTCCCACCACACTATAAAAAGTTGTGTATTTGTATAACTGAACTTAAACCACAATCCTTAAGCCAGACATGGGCAATGTGGAGTCAACAAGTCATCTCCATGTCATGTATTTAATCTACCCAGCCAATTAACCAGGTGAGTCCAATCTGCACAGGTTAATTCACGGTGAAGATTGGACTCACCTGCTTCAGTGGCTGGGTAGAACAAATACATGACATGGAGATGACTTGTTGACTCCACATTGCCCATGTCGGGTAGAAGGATAATCTAGGTCTACTTAAGTACTTTCAAAGGTGAGTACTTCAATACTTTGAGTAGATGTCTGACTGAGTAACTTTTACTTGTTGTTGAGTAAGATTTTACTACAGTAGTAGCCATTCAAAATGTCTTGGTTTTTGGCTGCTCTTTGATAGGTTCCCTATAAATCCTTTTTAAACATCAATCTTTGTACTAAAATGTTCTGTCATGTCTTTCTTGTGGACATTAAGATCTAAATAGAAGCATCATATCCTGGTCAGACCCTGTAATTCAGTGAAAGGGTGGAGTCAGAGTAAAAAATATGCACGCTCAGGAGAAGGAGCGGGTCACTCCATTGGCTGGAAGTTGGAGGGATTTCTCTGGGAGTTGGAGGGAAGTGGCTTGCCATTTGACTGGGAAGGGCTATTTTAAATGGCTGCCACTGTAAGTATCAGTGCTTTAACTCCAGTACTACTGTTGAGTAATTCTTCCACCACCATCTAAACCTTCAAAGTGGCCTTAGCTGCGTTTTGCACCAAAGCCTGGATCAGTAAACCAAGCTCCTTTTAGCTCAGTCTGGACTCATTAGCCCTCTACCACCAGCTCTCTGAAGACCTGTGACCCAGCCTATTGTCTGGATGGGGTCTGTCCTGGCGAGAGACCAAAAGCCCAACAAAGCCATGTCATGAACTCCAGCTCGGCTGAAGATCCCCCCCCCCACCAGTCTGGGATGGAATAAAGAGGACCAGACAGACACAACACAGCGTTCATGCACCTTAGGTCGGCTGCTGACCATGAGCTCCTTAAAAAGCTCAGGGAAGGAAAGCTGCCCAAAGGCGACAGAGGAACAAGGTCCGTCCACCTGATGTGTAAATTCAAACATGTCTGAAGTCAGCTGGTAGAGAGAAAACATTTACTTATGTTCACTACCTTCTAAACCGCCTGCTAAAAGAAATGAATGGAGCAGGGCAGGATGCTGTTCTTTCTTTTTGCAGTCAATAAACTGATAACAGCAAAGAAAAGAAAAAAAGAATCATGAATCATTTTTACTTCACTGATTGTATCTATAAATTGTATTGAATTGTGTTCTGTAAATCTCACTTATATATATATATATATATATATATATATTAGGGGTGGAACAGTTAACAAAGTCCACGGTTCGGTTCACGGTTTCGTGGTCACGGTTTTCGGTTTGGTACGGTATATGTTTATTGTTTGGAAAATCTATTATGGTCGTGTTGCTGTTAGCAATTGACAACCCATTAATTGATTTTGCTAATGCATTGATTGTCATCCCAGGTGTTGTTAGAGAGTAACAGTATGAGTTAAGGTCAGCATCTTTATTAGCAGTGAACATCATTAATTTGAAAACTAAAAAGACCCTGCAGCTGATCACCAGTCTGATTCCTCCGTATTTTACAACAGTGCAAAGACAGGAAGTTGGATCTAACTGGAAAGAAATTAAGAAAATAAAGCACGCCTTTTTCTGGGATTAAACAATGTCTGAAAAACGGGTTAAAAAAAATGAAAACTGATTTTATAGGAAGGTTTTTTTTTTTTTTTTTTAAACAACCAGGGCAAATAGTCCTTTACATATAGAGCAATGGCGCCCTCACTGGGACGTCAGACATGATGCAGCAGTTATATAGTGAAGCTATAAGCACAGATGGTATTGCTTACACTTAAAACATGTTTACCTCTAATTCTGAATAAATTATCTTAGCTAATCCTGATATATCTCTGTAATTCTGAAATAAAAACCCACAGACACACGCTGTAAGGTAGTAGGAGGACAAATTAACAAAGACAATGAAAATAAATCTTGTTTTTATGTATGATTGTTGAAGAAAACCTCACCAATGGCATTAAAATCAGGAACTGGTGACTGGGATTCAAATTTCATCAAGATATTTCTTACTTTTTTATGCACTTATGACCAAAGTAACCGTAAAAAGTATTAAACTTAAATCTGCTCAACAAAGTTTCATTGAACTCAGATAGAGCCTTACAAACAAAAACACTCCTCTAAATATCCATCTTACCCAGCATTAATATACTTGGCATAATTTTCGCTCTTCCCAATGAAGGACTATCCCATACCTCCCATCCTGCTTCTGTCCACTTAACGTGAGGAATTTTATCTCCTGTACCTGCCCACTGGGAGGAAACACAATCTTGTCATGTTGGGTTGAGTTTTAAAGAGGACCCAAATGCAGAGACTGAAGCTAAACGTGGCTACTAGCAGGTTTAATTAAAAATAAATGGCAACAGAAGCAAAAATCAAAAACATTAATCCACAAAAACTGAAAACCAGGAATACTCACAACAAGGGGGGAAAGAAATGACGGCAAACCAGCAACTGTGACAGAGCAGGAGGTGCATATATATACGAGAGAAACAAAGACCAGGCTAATTAGTCGATTGGGAGCAGATGTGGACAGAGGAGTCTAGAAGGGAGCTAGGGAATAATACTAACTTTAAGTAACTAAAAGTTATTTAAAGTTAGTATTATAAGTAATTAATATTTTGAACTAAAATTTGGAGCATCAAACACACCAGATAAGAAAATAAATCAGGGCTGGTTTATTCACTGCATTTGCAAAATAATTGCAATTTTACAATATGCGATTTTGAAGATTGCAGAGGCACAGATTTTGTATTATAATATACTATACAATAGGACACTAATTTACTTAAGTAATAGTGTGGAGTAGGGCTGAACGATCTATCGTTTTCGACCCAAAATCGCGACCTCAAGCAACGCGATTTTGGGATTATCAAAGCTGCGATTTTTCTTGGTGCATATTAGCCCAGGCCTAATAATTTTGTCAATAATTCCAATGCATGCTCATGTAGAAAGGCTCTGTGTCGGCTATTACCAATCAGAAAAGGCTCTGTGTCGGCCAGAACCAATCAGGAAGCTGAAAGGCTGCGCGTGACCAGATGACGTTTTCAGTGTAGCTCGTAAGGTCGAGATTCAATTTCAAGATGGCTGAAGCGGGAGCAGACGTGGAGCCGACAAAATTAATACCAAAGAAAAACAGCACGTGGGTCATTTGGCAGTATTTTGGATTTGAGGCCACTGATGAGCACCAGAAACAGGTGATTTGCCAAACATGTCGTGGGAAAGTGGCTACATCGGCTGAAAATACCACCAATTTACATCGTCACTTGAGAGTTCACCACTTTAACTTGTATGTGGAGTGTATGGCGAAAAAGAGCCTTGAAACATCAAGTAGCAGTGATACTTCAGCAAAACAGCCAACCATAACATCATCCTTTGCCAGTTTGACGCCTTATGAAAGAACTAGCCGAAGACACAAGGAGATTACCACTGCCGTAACGAATTACATATCGAAGGATATGGTGTCTGTAAACACAGTAACCAAAGACGCATTTAAAAGTTTGCTACGCACAATGGACAAGAGGTATGTTCTACCCTCCCGCACCTACTTTAACCAAGTCGCCACCCCACAGCTGTACGGAGAATGCAAGGCCAAAGTTGTAAATGAGCTGGAAAACATGGAGTTTTACGCGTCAACTACGGATCTGTGGTCAAGTAGAATGACCGAGCCATACATGAGTTTGACGGTGCATTTCGTGAACGCAAACTTTGAGTTGAGAAGCCGTTGCTTGCAGACAGCATACTTCCCCACTGACCATACAGGGGAGAAAATTGCAATTGGGCTTAAGGAGTGCTTGGCAAACTGGGGCCTAAAGGAAGAGGCCCAGACCTGCATCACAACAGACAACGCCACGAACATGGTCAAAGCGATGGAGCTCAATCAGTGGACCAGACTGTAGTGCTTCGGGCACCGGCTGCATCTTGCAGTTGGTAAGTGTGTGTTTGTGTGTGTGTCCAAATTTACTGTGTAAGAATTAGTGTTATCATAGTCTCTCCCCGCTTTACAAGCTAAATCAATGGGAACTACTAGACACATCTGCAATCAACAACAATTATTGAAGATTTCCAGAGGACTTAACCATTGAAATTCACCAGAGCTATAGTGAAACTGACAATGCCCACGTGCATGGCAGCTGGATGCTGGAATACATCGGGTAAAAGTGAAAAAAAGAGTTATTCCACCTTTCTGATTCCTGATCCTCCACGGACGGGTTGGTCGTTGGATCGCCAACTTGAAGAGGGAGGATTTGCCATCGAACTTCTGGCCAGAGAAAAAACACGTAATATGTAGCCGACATTTGGAAGAAGAATATTTTCAAGATGACTTGGATAATAGCGCGTTGTGACAAACACCAGATACAGCACTGGGACTTGATCAACAGCCGATACCGCACCGTGACGTCACTAACCAGTATGTGGCAGTAGTGTTCTTTGACAAACATGGATGCCTCCAGTAAAGCACATTCACATGAAAATTACCCTTAATTAAAAACACTGATCATTTATTGAACAGGATGGAATCATTTAATAATTAAAGAATTTTCAGAAGTTTGAATTCTGAATATGAGTGACTTTTCCTTTAAGGAGGTCTAATTATTATCTATTTCTGATTTTAGTTGCTCATAAATCAGAAAAACAAAATTAAAAATGATACTGAGTCTTGTGCCCTAAAGACTTCTGGGTCTGAGAGCTGGGCGTCATTATCAGCCTGTGATGCTGGTGGATTATGGGATGTTAATGGCTCATAATCTGTTCATGTTGGAAGGATCTTCACAAAAAAAAAAATCAAAATGTAGATAAGTCATTTTTTTTCTCAAAATAAGTGCATTTGTTTTTGAATTGGGCAGATAGAGGAGACATTTTGCCAATGGAATAAGACAATAAGACAAAGATTTAAAATAAGAAAAATCAAATTACATTGTTTTATTTCAAGTGCATTTTATCTAAATATCTTGTTTTCAAATTAAAAATACTCATTCCATTGGCAAACTTTCTCAATTACCTATTCAAATGAAGGGTAAATACACTTAATTTAAGAAGCTTTTACTTATTTCAAGATAATTTTTTCCATTGTTAACAATCAGTTAGTCCATACACTGCAAAAATAGACATCTAGATATCTAGATAAGTCATTTTTTCTTAATATAAATAGATTTTTTTTCGTCAATTGAGGTGGTGAGTTGGACACTTTAACAATGGATCAAGACAGTTTAAATTTAAAATAGGAAAAAACAATAGCATTGTCTTATTTCAAGTGCATATTATCTAATTATCTCATTTTAAAAGTAAAAGC
Organism: Cyprinodon diabolis; assembly: GCA_030533445.1. Classification (NCBI taxonomy): domain Eukaryota; kingdom Metazoa; phylum Chordata; class Actinopteri; order Cyprinodontiformes; family Cyprinodontidae; genus Cyprinodon; species Cyprinodon diabolis. The sequence goes on along the minus strand of CM060079.1, from coordinate 46,085,597 downwards.
TTTGAGCAGGAGTAAAATTTACCTGCTAAAATTAAAAATAAGCCCACTTAATTTAGGACATTTTTACTTAGATTGCTTTTGCAGTGCAAGTTTAACCTCTAGCTGGTAGCTTAATCAAACATTTTTTTATTAAGTATGTTGTATAAATGCAAACATGAGTTCATAGACGCACAAATACATTTCTATTACAAAGAAACTTAGAAAATGAAGTCTAATAGTGACTAAAAAAGCAAAACAAAGTTTTGCGATCCTGACCTAAACCTGGTGATGCAGAGAAAACTCCAGTCTTTGAACTCACCTTTGCATCCTGAGCTCCTTTAGCCTTCAGTGTCTGCTAAACGCAGGACAGCAACTCTACTGCTGCCTGCAACGACTCCACTTTTATAGGGTGGATCCTGCTGCACACGGCAAATTGAAGGAATGGATTTCTTGAGACGAAACCTGCACCTCAATTGATCCACCCTTGAAGGAAATAAATACATTGTCATCGATGATGCTCTCTGTTAATGCTTCTGTTGGCGGGGCAGGAGAGTGATTCACTTCCAAACGGCCAACATCAATCCGTGAGCTATTAAGAAGCCCTCATGTCATTATGCACAGAAGGTTATCAATGCAATGTTTTTAATTCTGCTCTGGAGTCAATACAGTAAAATAGCACAAGCAAAGTTATCTGACTGCTCCTGGGAATTAAAGTTCAACAGGACACAGCATTAAGGACATATTCTAGAAATTATCATGCAGCTTAATTAGCCTCTCTTCACTTCACCCCCCGCCTACTACTACACCACCTTATAGCGCACCCCCACATCATATTGAGAGGCTGTAGCTTCCTCATCGGGGGAAAACCGAGGCCAAGATGATTATTCAAACATCCTGAATACTATTGAGCGGCAAGCAGCAGCAAGGTTTGAAAGTTATAGCTGCTTTCATGCTGTGGGAAAAAGAAGGAGGGGCTAGCTTTCTCAAGGGGCCCTGTCACCGATAATTAGCGATCAATCACGAATTAGTTTAAAAGCTCCAAAAGAACACAGAGAGCACTATTAGACTTCAGAGATTCACTGCTCTCCGATAATTGCTTTGGTTGTTTTTACAGGGAACCTAGCTGTTCCTCTTGGTTTTATCTCAGAGACTTATCACCAGCATAAACCACACCCGCTCCACACGACTCTTTGACTTCACTACCAGTGAGATCCATAGTGTGACGTCTCAAATACATGAAGGCACTTTTTCTGCAACACAATATGAGGTCTGCACAGACAACATGGATTACATGTATGCGGCTTCTTTCATCCTCATGTCGTAAATTAGTCAGTATGTCAAAGGATGAGCCTCAATTTATTGGCTAACCTCTGGAAGGTGAAGCAGAAACTGAGGTAAATCGAGAACCTGAAGGGAGTTCTGATGAAAATAAAAAACAGAGATCATATCTCTCCTATCCTGGCTTCTCTTCATTGGCTTCCTGTTAAATCCAGAATAGAATTTAAAATCCTCCTTCTCACATATAAAGCCTTAAATGGCCAAGCTCCATCTGATATCAGAGATCTGATTGTTCCTTATGTTCCTAACAGAGCACTTCGCTCTCAATCTGCAGGTTTTCTAGTGGTTCCTAGAACTTCTAAAAGTAGAATGGGAGGCAGATCTTTTAGTTATCAGGCTCCTCTCCTGTGGAACCAACTACCAGTTTTAGTCCGTGAGGCAGACACCCTGTCTACTTTTAAGACTAGGCTTAAAACTTTCCTTTTTGATAAAGCTTCTAGTTAGAGTGGCTCAGGTTATCCTGATCTATCTCTATAGTTCTGCTGCTATAGGCTTAGACTGCTGGAGGACATAGGGACCCCTTTTTCATCATTCTGCTTCATTCTCTCTCTATTCTCCCACTCTGCAGAATCTGTTAGTTCAATCTCTAACGTTCTGCTCTCTCTGCTTTTTCTCATAGTAGCTTCATCTGGTCTGTTCCTGTTTGGCTGTGACTCCATCCTGGAGAGAAATATCAGCTGTGCTGTTCTACTTGCTGCCTTCTGGAAAGAGACTTAGAAGCAACCGATGCATGTCCAGCAGATTCCAGAACAGTTTCTTCCCCATTGCCATTAGACTGCTGAATGTTGTATACACTGCCTGGCCAAAAAAAAAAGTTGCCACCAAGAAAAAAGGGTAATTCACTCTAATACTTTGTTGGACCGCCTTTAGCTTTGATTACGGCACGCATTCGCTGAGGCATTGTTTCGAGAAGCTTCTGCAATGTCAAAAGATTTATTTCCATCCAGTGTTTCATTAATTTTTCTCCAAGATCTTTTATTGATGATGGTAGAGTCTGACTGCTGCACAAAGCCCTCTCTAGCACATCCCAAAGATTCTCAATGGGGTTGAGGTCTGGACTCTGTGGTGGCCTATCCATGTGTCAAAATGATGAGTCATGCTCCCTGAACCAGTCTTTCCCAATCTGAGCCCGATGAATCCTGGCATTGTCATCTTGGAATATGCCTGTGCCATCAGGGAAGAAAAAGTCCATTGAGGGAATAACCTGGTCATTCAGTATATTCAGGGAGTCAGTTGACCTCATTCTTTGAGCACATACTGTTGCTGAACCTAGACCTGAGCAACTGCAGCACCCCCAGATCATAACACCGCCCCCACAGGCTTGTACAGTAGGCACTAGGCATGGTGGGTGCATCACTTCACCTGCCTCTCTTCTTACCCTGATTGGCCCATCACTCTGGAACAGGGTCAATCTGGACTCATCAGACCACATGACCTTCTTCCATTGCTGCACAGTCCAATCTTTATGCTCCCTGCAGATTGAAGCCTTTTTTTCACTGATTAGTGGTTTTCTTACGGCTACACAGCTGTTCAGTCCCGATCCCTTGAGTTCCCTTCGCATTGTGTGTGTGGAAATGCTCTTACTTTCAGTATTAAGCATAGCCCTGAGTTCTACAGCTTTTTTCTTCCATTTGATCTCATCACACGTTTAAGTGATCGCCGATCACCATCATTCAGGATTTTTTTTACAGCCACATTTCTTCCTTGAAGATGATGGGTCCCCACTATCCTTCCAGTTTTTAATAATGCGTTGGACAGTTCTTAACCCAATTTTTGTAGTTTCTGCATCTCTTTAGATGTTTTCTCTGCTTGATGCATGCCAATGATTTGACCCTTCTCAAACAGACTAACATCTTTTACCTCGGGATGTGTCTTTCAACATGGTTGTTTAGGAAATGAGAAGCAACTCATTGCACCAGTTGGGGTTAAATAACTTGTTGCCAGCTGAAAGATAATCGCCCATGCAGTAATTATCCAATAGGAGGCTCGTACCTATTTGCTTAGTTGAATCCAGTATATAGTAGTATATACAGTCGTATGTTTACATTTATCACTGCTGCACTTTAAAAAATGAAAATGTCTTGAGAGCTGTACTGAACGTAATTTATTTTTGTATGCACTCTGTGTGTACAAAATGTCAATAAAGTCAGTCCAAGTTTAAGTCCAAGTCTTCATCCTCTGATTTTGTAGCTGGGTCGGAGCTCGTCTACCTGGCCATGTGTTCCCTGGACGTTGCCGCGTGTTATAGTTGCCTCATGTGTCTCTGCATCCGTCTCCTTAAACTCCCAGTTCGGGAGATGGACACCTGTCAAAAGGGAGTTTTTCTTCTCCACTGTCACCACAAGCATGCTTAGTGTGACACAAACCGCCTGCGCTGTGGTGGGAGGTGGTGAGAAAATACACTCCCTGTCACCTCAGGTCACTGCTTAGCTGATTTGACTTTCAGCGTGCATGCTCAACCCTTTATAGTTCTGTCATTTTTAGCAAATTTGTGCTGCTTATTTAAGGGGTGGATTTTCTTGTTAAAAATTTTCAAATCCCTTTTAAACATTCAGGATTTGTTTTATGTGTTGCTGTATTAGTTGGGAGCCGCATGCCGTGTTTGGGACCCAAATAAAAAGATATGGCAAGTATTTTATAATAAACAATAAACTCACAGGATGTATTGCAGAAAACAGCAGAACCAGAAACAAAGACAGGAAAAAGCAAAAGAAAGTTAAAAATGAAGCATCAGATATGAAGTAAATAGAGGAACCAGCAACTAATAGCAAGAAGCAAACAGCCTAAATACGGGGAGTAAAGAGAACCAGCATGAAGAGCAGGTAGGCTGTCTGATCAGGTCAGACGGTGAAAATAATAGGGCCTAATAGGGTCACATAGAGAAACACACAAAACTCAACTACCTTTCATTTCAATTTAACTGTAAAAGCTAATTGTTCATCTGGATTTTTCTGGGTTTTTACTTTGTTCTTTTTACACCTTGAGCCTTCAGCTGATCTAACCAAGCTTGTACACTGCTGCCATCTACTGGCAGCCTCTTATTAACTAACTGGAAACTTGAACAATGATATTATTTCCAATTGCTATCACAAGTATCAGTATCACTAATGCGTGGTCTCATCGATCCACCAACAGCTTCAGCATCTTTAGCTTCCTCCTCAGGGAACACAAACATATTCTTTTGCACTTTTTCACACTTGATCGTGGATCTTTCTCTTTTCTCAGAGAGAAGACATGAGGGAAGTGACTAAGGTTGAGAATGGCAGCTGTTTTTTTTATACCAAAGAACACTAAATGCTGCATTTGTATTAAAAAAGAAAAAATCTGTTGCTTTTTTTTCTGAATTCTCTCCGTCAATTCAATTCTGATGAATTCAGTTTCTATCTATAGCACCCATTGACAAAATATGATGTTTTTTGGTTTGCTTGGAGGGGATTTTGCCGGGAGTTGGAGGGAACTGGGCTGCCATTCGGCTGGTGTTTGACTGGGAAGGGCCATTTTGAATGGCTGCTACTGTAACCACTTCCAAAAAGCTCCATTTGTTAAAGGGGAACGCCTGTCACAACGCCAGACTGGAGTTGTGACAGGCAGCCCGGGCCACAGGCGGCTACGCTCTACCCCTTCTATTCATTCTAGCTAATCTGAATCGTTCATTTGGAGAGCGAGATCATCTGTGGTAGCAGCACTAGGCATCTTCCAGGCATGTGAGGAAAACTAGCAGCAGTTCAGCGGACAGGATGAATGAATGGTAGCCGGCGCGCGCTGATGATGTCATACAACATATATTAATATAAATAATCTAACGGCGGATGCCTGGGGGGCAGTGATTGGCCTCCATGTTCTGAATGCTGGCGTACCATAAAGAATAAATGATGAACAGTTTAGTTTGTGCCCATAGGAAGACGTTACTGGATATAATCTAACGGAATATCTTCAGAACGGCTCCAAATGACACTAAACTCATATGGGTGAGTAGAACATGATGGAATAACGGAAAATCAAGGGGCCAATGTAAAAAGAAAAAAAAACAGTGTTCCCCTTTATTAGTAACAAATATGTCCAACACACCATCATAGTAACGTCTTTGTGCACAATTATTTATACTCCTCTGTGTTTTAGGGAGGAAAAAATAAAATGTAAAAAAGAGAAAGAATAGAGATGAGAAATTATGGATCCATCCATCCATTTTCTGACACGCCTAATCCCAAGTGGGGTCATGAGGGGTGCTGGTGCCTATCTCCAGCTGTCTACGGGCGAGAGGCATCAATTCACATCAGGTCATCTCAGGTCACTTTCCAGTTCACCAGATCATCCAGTAAGATTGATTCAAAGTTTTCTATCTAAGGAAAACCAGCTGATTGCATCGACTCATTGACTCTTCAGCAATCCCTCACACTAAGCATGCTTGTAGCGACAGTGGAGAGGAAAAACTCCCTTTGAACAGGAAGAAACTTCCAGCAGAACCAGGCTCAGTGTGAGCGGCCATCTGCTGAGGCCCACTGGGGTTCAAGGTAGGTGACCAGACGTCCTCTTCTTTTTCCCCCGACATGTCCTACTTTTCATACCTAAAAAATGTCGGGGGGGGGGGGGGGGGGGGGGGGGGGGGGGGGGGGGTGATTTCAAAATCATCCCGGATTTTGGTCACCTACAAGGCAGCTGAACTGAGCCTTGAGCTTGGAGGCTGGGCCCGGCGGACGGGGGGAGGGAGCCAGTGGGTGACAGAGCGATCGAACCCAACCTGGTGATGGTACCCGCAGGTGGGTCGGCTTCGGTCGCTCTGTTCCCAGCAGGCTCCGAACTAGCCGGACTAGCCCCGGAGATGTTGGCTCAGTTCAAATGCCCGGTCCGGTCCAGTCATCTTGTCACCAAAGTTCAAAGAGACAGAAGCATAGATACGAAAGGCAACTGTCAACCAGCTCCACAGGCGGCCCTGTCCAGGAAACACACAGCCAGGCAGACGAGCTCCGAGCCAGCTCCCATGTCAGAGGATGAAGAGAGCACATCCAGTTAGTCACAGTCAGAGAAACAGGACTACACTGGAAAACAGGCCAAGCTCCAACAGCTATAAATATATCACAGAAAAAAGGAATAAAATGCTTATAACTCTACCGACATGACTAAAAATCTGAGCCATTATGATCAAATCTTCATCATTTAATACAGAAATTTCTATCTTTACTTGCAAAGATTGTTTCATTCATTTTGTACATAATGATCTTTAAAAAGTAACTTACTGTTTAAATAAACAAACATGGGCTTTTGTTCATAAGGTTACACTGCTTCACTTCCAAGAGCCTCAGCCTCTGTCAGGAATCCTAACTTCTGCCAGAAGATCAAAGCACTTCTACGAATACTCAGTTACTAAATGTCAGGTGATTCGTAATAAGCAGGTTCTGAGTAAGCCGCATTGTCACAAAATTTTTCCTGTAAAAATAGGTCTTGGAAATAAAAATCTGGAATGATTTGCAAAACCTGAGCTGAAGCGGAACCCTGGAAAGAGCTGCACATCTGAGTAAATGTGATGTTTGTTTCTGTAAAAGTCGAAGGCTGTTTGGAGCCGCTTTTACTGAATAGCTTTTCTGACACCAGTTACTTCCCAGTGACAGTTCAGGACATGTCGTCTGTTTAGCCGTGTCATCACTGTTGACAGGATGTCGTTTGTTTGTGGGCGAGCTGAACTCCTATGAGAAACTACAAAATAGAAACCTGCAGGTTGTTTAATATTTAAACTTTATTTTCAATTATCAGTAAAACTGCAGATGGTTATTAATCATCCCATGTTTCTGAGCTGTGGGGAAACATTTTCATCATTTTTAAAATTTAAGATGAATTCTTCATTGTTCTTTGACATGTACATACAGTAGCAGCCATCAAAATGGACGACACCCTTTGATTGAATTAAAGGGTCTGACCAGAAGATGACGCTTGTCTTTAGGTCTTAATGTCCACAAATCATGACAGAAAGAATATTTTAGTATAGATATTGATGTTTAAAAAGGAATTGTAGGGGACCAGCCAAGGAAAGTGGTAACATCCAACTGTAACATCCAACACCTGCAAAAACTGTATTTTTCTAAAACCTCAGCATCATGAAATGCTGCTATAAATGTAGATGTAGGGCATATCAACATTTGGTCTTATGATGTTCTGGGTTTAAACCAGCAGCTCAGGCATACACTGTATGATTTGTTGCCCTTTTCGGTGCCAATTCTCTGGTAGTGCGAGATTTTTTTGATCGGGCCAATTTTCAGCCTCATTATGTGCCGGGTGGTGTACAGGGGGTAACGAGGGGCGATCAGCCTCTAAAGACCACCTTTGATTTTCATAAGGCAGTAGTGTTCTTTGACAAACATGGATGCCTCCAGTAAAGCCCATTCACATGAAAATGACTCTGAATTAAAAACACTGATAATTTATTGAAAAGAATGGAATAATTTCATATTTAAAGAACCTTAAATTTGGGGGTGCAAGAACTGACTTTTTACAGTACGCAGACAATGTTCCAGCACTAGGACCAAGCAGAATACCGCTGCTTAAGCTGAAGCCTGATTCCCTGGGTTTAGACCTCCCACAAGCTCCTGATTGGACCACTGTCTAGTGTGATTGGCTGTCAGTGCTGTCACTCTGAGAAGCTCACTTTACAAACATTTGAAGCGCCACTCAATCGGGTCTGTTGAAGGTCTTGTAGGAAAACGTGACTCTGCAAAAATCCACAGTAGGTGAGAGAATCTACTGCTGAAAATGAGCCCTTTTTCTTCCCTTGGGTCACGTAATCTAGAAGGGTCGTAATATCTGGTGTATTAATTTACACAAATCTGCGGGGGGTGTTTGTGTGTTCGGTTATTTGACTCGCAGCCAGGATGTCTGAAAAAAGTAAGACAGACATAAAGGCCTTCTTTAAAAGTCAAGGTGTGAGTTCCACATTCAGAGAACTGTGTAACAGCCCCCCTAAAGCCCCTGACACATCTTGCTGGTTTATCCAGCATATTACTGACACCCCAGAATCTCCTAGAAAGCTGGCATACGTTGTATTTTTTTCTATTTTGGGCGTATACATAGAATATTCATAATGAAGACAGAATTTCTGTCCAACGACAGCCTAACTTCTGCATAACGTCATGCCCATGAAATGAACCTAAGTGAAGTTGACCCCCCAGCTTCTTCAAATCAGACAAAAGTAGTGTCAAACGTTTGTGCAGCAAAAATTTTCATTTGTGCCACTGTCATTTTAAAGATATAAAAAAATATTTCTAGAGGTCATCATAGGTAAACCAGCCCCCCCCCCCCCCCCCTCTTCAAATCACAAGAAATGGGTGTCAATTAACTCAGCTCCGTTTGTGCTGGTTTGTGCAGCAGAAATTGTCGTTTGTGCTTCTTTGGCTTTGAAGATATTAATGAAAATGTAAAGGTCAAAAGGTCAACCAGCCCCCCCACTTTCTTCAAATTAGACAAAATTGGTGTCAAATGTTTGTGCTACGTTTGCGCTGCAAAAACAGATGTTAACTGTCCTTAGGTGACCTCTACAAAAATATTATTAATATCATTAAAATGATAGCAGTACAAATGAACATTTTTGCCATACAAAAATATATATTTTTTTTATTAATTTTAAATATAAAATATTTAAAATATATTAAATATCTAAAAATGCTTATTTTAAAATATATGAATTTTTTGTACTGCTATAATTTTTATGATATTAATAATTGTTTCCAGAAGCCATCAAAGGTCGGTCAACATTTGTTTATTCTGAAACTCTGAATTTCATATAAATTTAATATAAGTTGCTAACCTATGATAACCTATATCATTTGAAACTTCAAAAAAATTATAGTGGCACAGACGAAATTTTTTGCTGCACAAACGTTTGACACTACTTTTGTCTGATTTGAAGAAGGTGAGGAGGCCAACTTCACTCAGGTATGAAACGATGTACAAGCCAGTGTCCTGATGGGTGCAGCAATGCGCCTGGAGGCGCCCGGCCTGCAGAAAAATATTCCTTTGATCGCGGTATTAACCTAGTTGCTGTTTACCGCCTGCCAAAATAAGAATAGTAGCTTATGTGTAACAGAAATCTAAGAGAATAACAATTGAATTCAGTTTATTTCTATTACTCCAATTTACAAAACGTGTCATCTCAGGTCACTTTCCAGTTCACTAGATCATCCAGTCAGATTGAGGAACAAACTTTCATTTATAAGCAGCCATCATCAGTAAATGTTAAATATACAGTAAATGTTCTTCTAGACCTTCGGCTAACTGTCCTTTATTACAAACGGGGGGGGGGGGGGGGGGGGGGGGGGGGTGTTAGCCTTAAGGCAATACTAGGCAGATGCCTAGGGCCCCAAGTTCCTGGGGGCCTCATAAAACTCTGAGGAAAGTCCTTTGGCTAAAATGCACTCAGAACGCTGATAATATTAAGTGTGTCAGTGTCTGAGAGACAGCATGAAAAGTCAGCTGAGTACAAAACATAGAGAGGAAAACAAGAAGAAAAGGGACAAGAAGAGAGGGACACAACCTAGAACAGATAATGGATGTCTATTCTATTAACATTTCTCTGTCTGGAGAATGGGGCTGTTCTATGTTGTCTTCTCAGTTCAGAGGGCTCCCTGCCTGTCTTTGCCTAGGGCCCCACATTTCCTAAATCCGCCCCTGATTACAAAGACAGTGATGCAACAAACATAACATGCTCTGTAGTGTTTAGTCAGTTTTTGGAGCAAAGCAACTTGACTGCTTGTTTTCTGTTCCAACTTTGTAACATTCATAGTCTGAGGAGTAGAAGAAGGGAAACAACTCAGTTCCAGGAAGGATTTTATGGGCCTTGAGTCAGAAAAGAAGGACAGACGTAGATTCTTTCTCAGGGTGAAGAGTTGAGAAAATATAAAATGCAGTTTCCAAAAAAATACTATTTGAAAAACACAGTAAAAAGGTCTTAATGTTTTGACGTATCTTGAAACAGGAAGTTAACTAGATTCAAGGTAACGGCTGTTGGTTTATGGACCTTCCACAGTAGAGATAGACTGATACACCAGCCTATCTTTAATAATTCGCTGTTTTTCTTTTTAATGATCAGAACAGAAACAATCCAGCAAAACAGAGCATCAGTGTTCAGGGTTAAACAGCATGGGATGTACTTTGAACTTTCTATATTGTTAGCTGGAAAACAATCGACCTGCTGACAGGCGTCTCAAACCGGAGACAGGAGCCACCTTAAACAAGTGCATGTTTGTTAAAAATAAAAAATAAAAAATATTTTATTTGTTTAAAATAAAAGATTTAATAAATATCAAAGGCCTGCATCTTATATATTCCTCTTTCGTCATGCCTTATTTGTCTTATTCTTCAGAAGTATGACAAAATACAATTAAACAATTCTGGATAGGTTACTTAAGTTAAAAAAAAAAGCTATAAGGCTTATTAATAAGATGGAAACCAACTGATAAACTCTTCATTCAAAGCAACACATTAAAATTCAAAGATATTGTATAATGTATAAAGCAGGTAACTAAAGTCTTCTTCTGGTAGTCGGTAGTTATTTAAGTTCAATTTAATTTGCGAGATTTGTTTATATTTGAATGTGCAAAGAACTAGTTTAGTCCGTGAGGCAGACACCCTGTCTACTTTTAAGGCTAGGCTTAAAACTTTCCTTTTTGATAAAGCTTCTAGTTAGAGTGGCTCAGGTTATCCTGATCTATCTCTATAGTTCTGCTGCTATAGGCTTAGACTGCTGGAGGACATAGGGACCCCTTTTTCATCATTCTGCTTCATTCTATCTCTATTCTCCCACTCTGTCTCCTTGAACCCCAGTCGGCCTCAGCAGATGGCCGCTCACATTGAGCCAGTTTCATGGAGGTTTCTTCCTGTTCAAAGGGAGTTTTTCCTCTCCACTGTCGCTACAAGCATGCTTAGTGTGAGGGATTGCTGAAGAGTCAATGAGTCGATGCAATCAGCTGGTTTTCCTTTGATAGAAAACTTTGAATCAATCTGACTGGATGATCTGGTGAACTGGAAAGTGACCTGAGATGACATGATGTGAATTGGAGCTCAACCTTTGAGCTCAACACGCTCAAAGGTTACCTGTGGAGTACCACAGGGATCAGTGCTAGGACCAATTCTCTTTACTTTATACATGCTCCCAATTGGTAGAGTTATTAGACAGCATGGGATTAATTTCCACTGTTATGCTGATGATACCCAGCTATATCTGTCTATAAATCCAGATGAAGCTAACCCATTACATAGATTACAGGCATGTCTTGAAGACATAAAAACCTGGATGACTCTTAACTTTCTGCTTCTGAATGCAGACAAAACAGAAGTTATAGTCTTTGGACCAGAGTCTCTGAAAAAGAAGCTGATTAGCCAGTCACTTCATTTGGATGGGATTAAACTGATTTCAGATAATAAAGTAAAAAATCTTGGTGTTGTTTTTGATCAGGACCTGTCATTTAAATCCCAGATCAAAGAGGTTTCTAGAATTTCCTTCTTTCATCTGAGGAACATTGCAAAAATGAGCAATCTCCTGTCCAGGGGTGATGCTGAGAAACTAGTCAATGCATTTGTTACTTCAAGGCTGGACTATTGTAATTCTTTACTATCAGGAAGTCCACAAACTGTAGTTAAAAGCCTTCAGCTGATCCAAAATGCTGCAGCCAGAGTTCTGATGAAAATTAAAAAGAGAGATCATATCTCTCCTATCCTGGCTTCTCTCCATTGGCTTCCTGTTAAATCCAGAATAGAATTTAAAATCCTCCTTCTCACATATAAAGCCTTAAATGGCCAAGCTCCATCTGATATCAGAGATCTGATTGTTCCTTATGTTCCTAACAGAGCACTTCGCTCTCAATCTGCAGGTTTACTAGTGGTTCCTAGAACTTCTAAAAGTAGAATGGGAGGCAGATCTTTTAGTTATCAGGCTCCTCTCCTGTGGAACCAACTACCAGTTTTAGTCCGTGAGGCAGACACCCTGTCTACTTTTAAGGCTAGGCTTAAAACTTTCCTTTTTGATAAAGCTTCTAGTTAGAGTGGCTCAGGTTATCCTGATCTATCTCTATAGTTCTGCTGCTATAGGCTTAGACTGCTGGAGGACATAGGGACCCCTTTTTCATCATTCTGCTTCATTCTATCTCTATTCTCCCACTCTGCAGAATCTGTTAGTTCAATCTCTAACGTTCTGCTCTCTCTGCTTTTTCTCATAGTAGCTTCATCTGGTCTGTTCCTGTTTGGCTGTGACTCCATCCTGGAGAGAAATATCAGCTGTGCTGCTGCCATCAACACCTTTGTTTCTAGATGTTGGAGCTTGGCCTGTTTTCCAGTGTAGTCCTGTTTCTCTGACTGTGACTAACTGGATGTGCTCTCTTCATCCTCTGACATGGGAGCTGGCTCGGAGCTCGTCTGCCTGGCTGTGTGTTTCCTGGACGGGGCCGCCTGTGGAGCTGGTTGACAGTTGCCTTTGGTATCTATGCTTCTTTTTCTACGTCTGCTTCTGTCTCCTTGAACCCCAGTCCGCCTCAGCAGATGGCCGCTCACACTGAGCCTGGTTCTGCTGGACGTTTCTTCCTGTTAAAAGGGAGTTTTCCTCTCCACTGTCGCTACAAGCATGCTTAGTGTGAGGGATTGCTGAAGAGTCAATGAGTCGATGCAATCAACTGGTTTTCCTTAGATAGAAAACTTTGTATCAATTTGACTGTATGATCTGGTTGAACTGTAAAGTGCCTTGAGATGACATGTGTTGTGAATTTGGCGCTATATAAATAAACTGAATTGAAATTGAATTGAATGTGCTTTACTGGAGGCATCCATGTTTGTCAAAGAACACTACTGCCACCTACTGGTTAGTGACGTCACGGTGCGGTATCGGCTGTTGATCAAGTCCCAGTGCTGTATCTGGTGTTTGTCACAACGCGCTATTATCCAAGTCATCTTGAAAACATTCTTCTTCCAAATGTCGGCTACATATTACGGGTTTTTTCTCTGGCCAGAAGTTCGATGGCAAATCCTCCCTCTTCAAGTTGGCGATCCAACGACCAACCCGTCCGTGGAGGATCAGGAATCAGAAAGGTGGAATAACTCTTTTTTTCACTTTTCCCCGATGTATTCCAGCATCCAGCTGCCATGCACGTGGGCATTGTCAGTTTCACTATAGCTCTGGTGAATTTCAATGGTGAAGTCCTCTGGAAATCTTCAATAATTGTTGTTGATTGCAGATGTGTCTAGTAGTTCCCATTGATTTAGCTTGTAAAGCGGGGAGAATGGCGCTAGGCTTACCGCACCGTGACGTCACTGCTGGAAGATGGCAGGAGGGAGGGGCTACTATATTTGGGCAAAAATGGCCGCTCCCGGAATCAGTGATCACTATGAAAGTTACTATTTAAATTTTTTTTACTGATTAACGTAGGGTGACCATATTTTCATTTTGAAAAACCAGGACACCTTGGAGCGGGGGGGCGGCGGCGGCGGGGGATCTCTGTTCCCATACATAGGCCTAGGTAATCCTACAATAACATGATATTTATTATTAACAATTCCTGTAATGAATGAATAGCACAATGAAAGAAATAATGTCTCATCTAAACATCCCTCACTTATCAATAAAAGTTAACAATAACTCTCAACTCAGCAATGAACGAAATAATGTCTGTTCTGCAGGCTATTGGAAAAAATAAATTAACAAATAAGCTAATTAACTAAAAATATCTCTTTTGTAGCAAAAATAACTCAAATGTACCAAAAATGAACAAACATATCAATAGACTATCTTTACTTTCGGTGTCCAGGCGGCTTTTCAGATCCCTTGCTCCTCCATTGGACACCGAGACATATGTGCCTGCTTTGCACGCTGTGCACAAGGCCTCCCGTTTGTCTCGACCCGCTCTGAAAGCGGGGAAACTCTTTTGTAAATCGTCGGTAAACATACATTTGCCCTTTTGCATGTTGTTGGTGTACTGACAGCCACGCTATCTATATTCTGATAAAGAACAGGGCTGCCCGCACTGACGCGGCTCAGGGATTACGTCACACGCATCGTCGTGCGCAGGGCCCTAGAGCCTGTAAATTTTATGGTTCAGTGAAGGTAATTTAAAAAAACAGGACATTTCCTCACTTTCTAAAAAAAACCCAGGACGCCCGGGACAGGATGTGAAATACGGACGTTTGGTCACCCTAGATTAACGCCAAATTCATAAAATCACTGTGAACGTATTAGTTTTAGGTATAAATAATGATCCATTGATTATTCCTGGCTGACCGGACTTTTCCTTTAATGGTCTTGCCCCGCCCCATCCTGTCTGATCTGCTTCGTCTCTATACACCATGGCTGTGTTTGAATTCATGGGCTGCATCCTCCATCTACCTAGACTGGATCCTTCAAAGTCCGTGAAAATAAGGAGACCGGAAGAGTTTTGGCTGTGAATTCGAACAGGTCCACCCTTCGGCGGGTTTCACCGCCGTATGCTCTGTTGCTGAGCAACCGTGAAAGTTGACACACAAAGCAGGAAAAGAATGAATACCGAAGTTTTCAAAACTGTTTATTTATTTATTTTTTTTTATAATAAAGTGAACAAAGACTACACTCACAAGAATCCAGAGTGGAATAAAGGTTCCAACCAGCGGGGGCAGGAACAAATCAAATCAAATGTAATGATAGAAACCTTAGTCAGTTAAATAACCTGCTGCTGTCATTCTGCACATCTCTGATGTTGCTGCTATTTTCAAATATCCATCACTGTAAAAATGTCCATAGCTGCATATTGGTTATTTATTCTCCAGTTTTATATTGTTAAAACACTTTACAGAATTGTTTTTTTTTTTTTACTCTTCCCTATTATGTTATTCTTATACATTTTTCTAAGGTCCTCATTTGTGTGACCATTTTCAATAATCTTTCTGCTGCTGTAAATTTGCCCATTGTGGGATGATAAAGTGACTTTCTATTCTATAAAAGAGGTAGATATATATATAAGTAAATCTAAACAATGTATGTATAAAAATATATTTGCAAAAATCTTTAATATTCAACAACAAAAACATTCTTAGTTAAGCATATTGTGAAATAAAAAATTAAAATCCTATCAGATTTATAGTTCCCACCCTGCAGATCTATTAGAATCTGTCCTTAAATTACAGCCAAACCCATTTACACAGTAACAGATAAAAACCTTTAGATAAATCAAACATTACCGCCACATATCTGACTCAATAGCCATTAAAACAACTATTTTCATTAATCTCAGACGGAACTATTCACAGACTGGATTATATTAAACTGAACTTCCAATATTCACCACTGTTTGGCGCCAAGTAACATTTCCTCTGATCACGGAGCAGCCGGCTTGCTTGGTCTCGCAATGAATCCTGGGATATCCAGGGCTATGGAGGATACATCGGACCCGTCCTTCAAATTGGGCTAAAAGAAGGACGCATTTTAAGGCCGCATAACGAGGACTCTTGGAATCAGACCAGACCTGAGCGCCGCGCTATGACGTAATCATCCTTCAAATCTGGCCTTCTAAGGATGCAGCCCATAGATTGGAACAGGGCCCATCTTGTCCCTTAGATCAGCTGACCAGTTGTTACTAATGGTGCCAAAGACAAAAAGTTGGCTCAGGGGAAACTGTTTCTTCTATTGCAGACTCAAAGCTGTGGAACGACCTTCCCTTGGCCTTTAGAAAGGCCTCCAAACTTTCTGATTTTAAAACTTTTCTAAAGACCCATTTCTTTTTGTTGGCTTTTACCACAATCTGGTATATAGACTTTTGTCTTACTGTTTTTTTTATTTATTACATTATTTATTTATTTATTTATTATTACTTTTATCCACCACTTTATTTGTTTTTTTAATGGTTGATTATTTGTATATTATGATTGTGTGTAGCACTTGCTTTATTCCTAATAGGGAGAAAAAAATAATGTTTGAGACATGATACTTTATGTATTGATAAATGGATTCAGTGGGACAACATGTAGAAAGGATTTTTAACAAAAGAAAATAATTCTTGTCCTTCCTGACTGATTGAGGAGCCTGATTGCTAATTGGCATCATCTGAGAGAGCTCCAGGTGGCTGAGGTACATAACAGCAGCTGGCTGTTCTTTCTGCTCACAGGCAGACAAGTTGGAAACCAGCTCTACAATGGGTAAGGCCTTCACCTTGAATATTTGTCTTCATTCTGTTCAACTTAAAGGAATAGCATCACTGCTGTTTTTGGACTAAAAAACTTTGGTCTTTTTGTTTCCATCTTTATTGTAACAGCAAAGAAGGTACTGATTGTTTATGCTCACCAGAGTTCTGGATCATTCAACGCTGCAGCCAAAAATGCTGCTGTGGAGGTTCTGTCTGCTCATGGCTGCACAGTGGAAGTCTCTGACCTGTATGACATGAGCTTCAAAGCAGCTGCTACAGCGCAGGACATCAAGGGTATGAAACAGCCAGATTTAAATGTGCGTGGCCTGGAGGTGGCTTTATGAGCTCTACAATCTCCTCCTTTCACAGGAGAAGTGAAGAATGCTGAGAACTTCAGTTACTTGGAGGAGGCCAAACTTGCATGGGAGCAGGGCAAACTGTCAGATGACCTCACCAGGGAGCAGTCTAAACTCACAGAGGCAGACCTCATCATTTTTCAGGTATTTAATGGTGGTTTTGCTTATTGGTGGCTGGTTTAATGTCTGCTATGCTAATGCTAACCTATCCTTCAGTTCCCCATGTACTGGTTCAGTGTTCCTGCCATCCTGAAGGGCTGGATCGATCGGGTACTCACCAATGGCTTTGCCTTTTCACAACAGAAGCGGTACAGCCAGGGAGTCTTTAAGGTGAGCCCTGAAATAAGCTGGTGCAGATTTTCAGTCATCCAGTTCAGTCATTCCAAAAAAGTTACGCAATCCACTGGACTTTGTTTCCAAGTCTGAAGACGTTTCTCTTCCATCCAGGAAGCTTTTTCAATTCAATGTCAGAAATAGCGTTTAGTTCCAGGTTTTATCCAGCAGCCCAACAAAGCCTGGTTTTAGTTTAGAAAACATGCAAATAGAAACGGATGAACGGGTCCCCCCCCTTTGGAACGGGGGTCGTTTGGCCTCTTTGTTAGCCTGCAATGCCCCATACCTGTCTATGTCTCTGAAAGGGGGGTCGTTGAAGGCAATTGTTGGCCTGGCTGAATAGGCAGGGTCTTCTGTTGCCCTTTATGGGATTTGGGGTTGTGATGATGGTGGAAAGCAGTGATTGATTAATGAGGCATTTTGACACATTGCCAAACTGTGTTGATGCTGCCTCAGAGAATACTGACACCTGCTGGACTTTTAAAGGCACTACAGGCAGCTGATTGGACAGGCTGAATTGATGACCTAGTACAATGATGTCATTGAAATTATTGTAGGTTATACTGTATTTCATATCTGTTTAAATTGAAAACGGCATTTTCTGATATAGCCAATAAATGTCAACATGTGTAAATGGGGGCAAAATGTGAATGAGGAGGCAATTAACTTCCCTGAATCGAAGAGTGATAACAGAGGAAAAGTTTGACACAACAATTAAGAACCAAAATGGCTGAAATGTTCCTATTCCATTTAGGCTGCTTCAGAATTGTTGATTGTAATGAACCACAAGACTGTTAAAAATAAATTTTTAAACAGTTTAGTGAGACAGTCACATGACTTTCTGGAAATGACACGTGCATCGATGGTTGGTTCTAGGAGATCGATGCATGCACTGCATCAGTATTGCTGGACCCATCACTAGCAGGAAGAGAGTAACACTATCGCTGCATTGTAGGTTTCTGAAATCTGAGTCCATCCCCTGTTTAAGGTTAGATTTTCTTATCATAGATGGCTTCCTTCACGCCCCTCTCAAACCACCTGTCTGTCCAAAATGCAAACATTCTGGTCCTCCAAATGTCCTCTTTCTGTCAGGTGTAGATGTACTGCAGGCTCCACCAGAGGGCGCTCTTCTGTGTTGGGCCATGCATCTGTGGAGATGTTTGTCTCCAATATAAAGATCAGAGCATTCCTCTGAACTGCAGACACCACTCTACTCATTTTAGGTCTGGGGGTTTGGTCTTTAGGATGCACTAGTCTCTGTTTAAGGCTCTGTCTGGTTTAAAATGTTCTGAGATTTTGTTTGGAGAAACTCCTCGAGTTTTCAGAGACTCGAGCAGCATATGGGATGGAGATGTTTTTGCATTTAAACTTCTCAGTTATGTTCTGCTTGTCTTTTGGATTTCCTTCCTAAATTTGACAAATACCCAGTTTGGGTATCAATAGGATACCCAAACTGTTTCCCTTCTGTTTTAGTAAGGACATGCTCAGCCTGCTGTTTCTGACATTTTGGATGGGAAGCAAAACATTTAAACTTGTAACCAGACTGTATATTGTTTGTCCTTCAGGACAAGAAGGCCATGTTGTCATTCACCACTGGGTCTCTGGAGTCCATGTTCAGCCCAACTGGAATTAATGGAGACATGAATGTTACACTGTGGCCTCTGCAGGTATTATTCCTCACATTAACTCAACTGATCCCAGGAATTGAGGAAAAACTCTTAACTCTGTGGTTCTCTGCAGAATGGCATCCTGCACTACTGTGGCTTCCAGGTTCTGGCTCCTCAGATCTTCTGGGCTCCCTCCTCTGCTGAAGTTGAAGCACGTAAAGCCATGCTGGAGGGCTGGCACACTCGACTGCAAGGCCTGCTAGAGGAAAAGCCTCTGTCCTTCATCCCATTGGACTGCTTTGAGGAGACCGGTTTCCAGTTGAAGCCTGCCATCCACAAGGAACATGCCAGCAAAGAGTTTGGGTTGACGGTTGGGATCCATCTAAACAAGCCACTGCCCCCTCATAGCCAGATGAAGGCTGGGTGCTAAAATTTCTTATGATCAATAAAGGCTGCTTTGTTCTAAAGTTATGAGCATTTTTCATGGTTTTTGATTCCACATTCCCTTGGAGACAAACCTGATCCAAGTGGCAGTAAAACTAAGTTGAATCTTTATGGTTCAGTGACTGACTTTGCAAATGTTGTGAATGGGGGGTCATTTGACTTGGCTGACATTCTTTAAAACCAGGGTCTCCAACCATGGTCCTCAAAATCGACTCTAGTTCAGCTGAACTGGATTCCCTGCCATAAGGTTTGACAGAATTGATGAGCCATTCAATTGATCCACCTTTGGAGCAGGGATGGAGATCCTGCTTTAATGATCCAACCTTAGACGATGTGTAAAATGTCTCATTGTCGGATTTGAACTGTTCACCTAGACCAGAGATGCTCAATTCCAGTCCTCGAGCGACCATCTGGTAGCTTTTGGATGCATCTCTTAAACATTAATTTGAAAGGCTCCATCCCCTCATTTAGGCCAGCAGAGGTGTGGAAACAAGCCACTTGTTTGATTCGGCTGTTAAAAATGGGGTGCAAAGTTGCAGGATGGTAGCTCTTGATCTAGATGGTAAAGCTTCTGATCCAAGTAAGTTTGCAACTGGATGGATTCAATTTGCTTCATTTCAGCACTAAACGGTTTCTCCCTTTCAGCAATAAGGAGGTCGTCATGGTACGAAATGGCATCCGCATCACCTGCCTTGGCTAGCGATGAAGTTAACATAGTTGTCAGATATAGATATAAAATGGGTAGAACTTGCAGTCACACCGAATGCGCTTGCATGCAAAAGTCTATGGTTAACGTGCCTCAGATGGTCCTGCAGTGCAGCAAGCATGACGCAGCTACATCTGAGCCGTGTGAGCTTCTCAAGCGGCAGATGCTGGAGGTGGAAACATTTTTTTACTTTAGCTGCTCGACATGCCGGGTCAGCTGATCTGATACTTATGTCTGGTCTACAAACAACATTCTGCAGGGAATGGTGTGGCCTTGAGAGAGAAACAGAGTGAAAACTTTAGTGAGTAAATATGAATATTAATATATAATAGAAAGATAAATTTTCCCACAACAGTCCACCCTTTCGATTATAAAAGGATATTATCCTTGTGTAATCGATATCATAAAATTTATGAATATAAAAAACTAAGAAACTAAAATTGTGAGTATATGTAAAGAAAGCTAAAAACTACAAAACTAAAATAAAAACAATTAAGAAAAATAATTAAAAAATAAATCAAAAATCCACAACTGCATTAAGTCGGTGGACAATGTTAAATGATTATAATAGATGGAAAAATTATGGAAAGGATTATGATAGCTAAAATATGTTGCCAATAAAAAGAGCCCTGGAATCACATCTTAGTTGGCAAAAATATTTACTGTTTTTCCCCATTATGATACTTTTATGGTAAAATATCTATTTGCTGAAAATTTTAATTTTTAGTTCTTATTATCAATTACCCTTTTTGTTTTCCTGGAAAGAGAACAGTTCAAATCAGTCAAAACAATAGACCCCTTCATCTCTACAAACTGTAAGTAAAATTATTAATCTGAGCTTCATTAAAAGTAAAAAGGATCAATCTCTAATCATAACACAAAGATGTTTCACGCAGATGACGAGTTCAGCTCTTCAGAATCAGGGTCAGTCAAAGCACACATTGAAAAGTTGGAGGATTTAATCTCAGCGCTCCTCTTCCCCAATGGTAGCTGAGACCCGATCATCCCAGTTCATTTTCTAATCCAGAAATCTCTGCCAATACTGACCATCAGCCATCAACTGCTCATCTAACACTTGGACTTTCTTTTATTATCAAGAAAAGTACCACAAAATCATGAAGAGATGAAGCTAATCTCTCCGAGTGGCTGCTGTGGAAATAGAGAATTTGGTTTGTGACTAAAACCTGTGCACATTTTACTACTACTGTGTCAGACCATGTTTGGACCCTTTTCTCTCTCTGGATTTACCTCAGTTTTCATCTCCAGGTCCATCCATAACATCATGGAACATGGTGACAGCAGGAAATGAACAAAACCAGACCCGTCCTGTTTTTAAACAACCACAGGCCTGATAAAAAACGTTTTGTTTTCCAGTCCTGAAGCCGACAGGAAAAGACAGTTGCTGCTGAATTTTTCTCTTTTAAAAGATAATTTTTGGTTTAGATACTTAAGGTTGGTTCTAATTTGATCAAAAATTACTCTAAAACAATCATGGTTTAGTGAAAGCCAACCAAGCCGTTCATTATCACCCTCATCAGACATTTTCCCACCGATTCATGTCAAGAAAGTCATGTCTGTCAGCAAGCATTTTCTTCATTGCAAGATGCAGAAAGGAATCTAATAAGAGAAAGTTGTCAAACTTTTCTTGAATAGTTGGAAGTCTATGGAAATGGAAAATAAAATAAAAGGAAAGAAAAGAAAATATATAATCAATCACTTTACCCTTTACTGATTTCTGCCAACAGGCGGTTTCAGTCCTGGAGCTCCACCACCTCAGTTAAAAAGGTCAGCCACTCCTCAAACAAAAAAAATAATTCAATAATTAAAAAATAATTTAGCACCGGAGAGAAGGAAAGCCTGATGTTGGTGCACGTCCTCCTCTCTGTCCTCATGGTTTTTGCACACACACACATTGTGGCGCAGGTTGCAGCTCAGGTGAGCTATTAGGGTCGGGGGTTCAGAGCAGATGAAAATCCTTTTGTGTTGCTTTCCCTAGATTTTAACCCATCATTTCCATCCTGTTGCTGTGTCGGTGTGTGTGCGTTGGGGGGTGGGGGGAGATTGATGCTTGAAGCAGGCTGCCTTTCTCCGGCGGGCTGATAGGAGGGGGGGCAACTCCTCCAGGTCTGAATTCCACAAGGAGCGGCTCCGATCAGGGAGTCCATGTTTAAAGGGCAGGGAGTAAAAAAAAACAATGATTATTTAAAGAAGAGTTTCAATATTTCAAATGAATAATAATAAAAAAAATAATATAAAGTTGTTCATCTTTACCATAAAAAAAAAGAAGCCTTTTCAGGAAAGGAATGTCGTCTCGTCAGTCGCCCCACTTCATCCTTCAGTCACTTTAAGTCACGTTCCCCTCTCGTCACAAACTTTTCACATCTAATTTTCTCATATTTTGTTTTTATCATCAACCTTACTTTTCTCTATTTAATTTTGTTGTTTTCTTTATTTGATTTTAGGTTAATTCCTCCATTTTACAAGTTTTTTCAGTTTTAAACGTTTAATTTCACCTTATTTTATGCCCTACTTACTTTTTTCTGTAATAATTTAAAAGTTTTTTTATTTTTAGCTATGAGTTATTAATTTCCTGTAAGAGTTTAGAGTTTTGTTTCTTTAAAAGCACCATTGAAATTAAAATTCATTATTATAACTTAGTATAGTGTAAGTTTAATATGTAATACAGTGTAAATATGTTTAGCATCAGGTTTAAACTCTGCCTTTTTTGACTTCTTATTTTAACCCATTTCTTTTGAAGCTGAGAGTTTCTTTGAACTCTCCTTTTATCCATCCATCATTTTAAACAGTTTTCTTCTCTTTTTTCTTTTTCCATTTTTTTTGTCTTTTTTTTTTTTTCCAAAATCTGTAAATTTCTTACCTTACCTTCTTTTTAGCCTCTAACTTCTCATGATATTCGTTTATCTTATCTTAAACATTTTTTTCTATTGCAACATTAAATCAAAAATTTCTTCTTGAGGAGTTGACAATTCTCTGGAACCTTGCCTTTTGTTCTACCATAGAACTGCAAAACCTTTCCCATTATCTACAGGTAATTTACCGGTTTCCAATATGCCCACCATTCCTCTGGTGCCAACCTGGATAACTGGGGGGGGATCCCACTCTAGATTACCGACGTCTCAGTAAAATTAAATGCCTTCTGGTGGCACCTACAACCTTCCTCTCACCCTTAGAGAGAGCCCCACGTTCCTATGCGAGGTCTTTTGGTTCACAGCTGGAAAAAAAACCTGAACTGCCTTTCTGTTCCCCAAAACAAAAATTATCTGTTATTTCATATGTATAATCTTTAGTATTATACTAATTTTAGTGCATTAAAATGATTAACCTATTAATCTTTAATTTAGTTTTTTTGCTAGATTACAATTTTAATGGAGAAGAAGAGGACTTTGTTTGAGCTAATTTTCCAGTATTTGATTTCTAGTAATCTGTAAATCTGTTAACAATCTGTTGTTTTGTAATTTAGTTTTTGAAATTTAATTTAAACTGTGCCGACAAAAGATTAATCTCACCGTCTAAAAAAAAATGGTTGGTTTTGATCCTCCTGCTGACCTCCAGGGACCTCGATGCCAGAAGTCCTCACTCCCTTAACCTTCTAACGGGGTATTGAGGCTGGAAGACTGCTTCCTCCAGGTGGTTCCTGACACTTCTGACAATCGCTGTCCTCAGAAAAAATCAGTCAAAGAGAATCCTGCCGACAACGCCAAATTGTCGTGGGAAAAAAGTATTCAACTATTCATCCTAGTTAAATAAACGGAGATCGATGGATTTCACTCAGTCGGCACATTTATTAATAATCTTTGCAAAGAGAGAACAGTCATCATGGCACAGCATTCTGCTCTGTTCTGATCTGGGCAGGGTTCGTCCCCCCCTACTTACAACAATGGAACAGTAACATGTTATGAATAAACCTTGAGAAAGAATCTGGATTGTTATGGGAAGAAGCTATGTCTGGTCTACAAACAACGTTCTGCAGGGAATGTTGTGGCCTTGAGAGAGAAACAGACTGAGTGAAAACTTTAATAGTGAGTAAATATGAATATTAATATATAATAGGAGAAAGATATAAGTTTTCCCACAACATCATCCACAGTGTTGGGTCTTGAGTTTCTCAACTTTCCCTTCACAATATCCAAAGATTCTCTATGGGGTTCAGGTCAGGAGAGTTGGCAGGCCAATTGAGCCCAGTGATACCATGGTTAGTAGACCATTTACCTGTGGTTTTGGCTCTGTGAGCAGCTGCCAGGTCGTCTTCATCTCCATCAAGCTTTTCAGCAGATGGAAGCATGAAGTGCTCCATAATCTCCTGATAGCTGCATTGACCCTGCCCTTGATAAAGCCCAGTGGACCAACACCAGCAGCTGACATGGCGCCCCAGACCATCACTGACTGTGGCTACCTGAAACTGGACTTCTGGCATTTCCTTCTCCCCAGTCTCCCTTCAGACTCTGGCACCTTGATTTCCAGATGACGTGTAAAACTGAGCACCAGTCCAGTGCTGCTTCTCTGTAGCCCAGGTCAGGCGCCTCTGCCGCTGTTTCTGGTTCTAAAGTGGCTGACCTGGGGAATGCGGCACCTGTAGCGCATTTCCTGCACACGCCTGTGCACGGTGGCTCTGGATGTTTCTACTCCAGACTCAGTCCACTGCTTCCGCAGGTCCCCCAAGCTCTGGAATCGAACCTTCTCCACAGTCTTCCTCAGGGTCCGGTCACCTCTTCTGGTTGTGCAGCGTTTTCTGCCACTTTTTCCTTCCCACTGAGGTGCCTTGATGCAGCAGCACTCTGGGAACAGCCTATTGGTTCAGAAATATCTTTCTGTCATAGCCTCTTGCTTGAGGGGGTCAATGATGGCCTTCTGGACAGCAGTCAGGTCGGCAGTCTGACCCATGATTGGGGTTCTGAGTGATGAACCAGGCTGGGAGTTTTAAAGGCCTCAGGAATCTTTTGCAGGTGTTTAGAGTTAATCTGTTGATTCAGGTGATTAGGTGCATAGCTCGTTTAGAGACCTTCATCATGATAGGCTAATTATGTGAGATAGGAATTTTGGGTTTTCATGAGCTTTATTCCAAAATCATCCGTATTAAGACAATAAAAGACCTGAAATATTTCAGTTAGTGTTCAATGAATCTAAAATATATGAGTGTTCATAATGAACTTTATCACAATATGCTATTATTTTGAGAAGGAACAGTATATAACGTTTCTGTTAGTAAATCCCTATAATGATTCCACACTATGGCTTTAAAATGTTGGCTGACACTTGTTAAAAGGCTCTGTTTCTACACCTTGAAGTTTTCTCTCTCTGGTTCGTTTTCCTGAAAAGAGAGCATTCACAGGGTTCAGACGGGAATGATCGACTCTAATTTTATGCATTGAAATGCTCTTTTATTGCTGTTAGACATATTTTTAATGCCATCAACAAGTACCATGTACACAAGTTATTAGTGTACATGAAATATGAAGGAGCTGACATTGCATTCTATGATATCACGCAACTACTTCGCAAAAGTCAGCCGCCCACATTCTGAACACCACGAGATAGAATAGGCTACCAGTTATTATTGGTGGAATCTGGAAATGGAGGCAATATGAAGAAATCTACGCTGGAAAGAACTAAACTCAGCTTTGGAAAGCCAACAGGTCAGGGGAAAAGAAAGAGAGAAGGAGGCGAGTTCATTTCGCCAGTAAATATATCATTCAAAGCACGGCTAGGAATAGGATGCATTATGAAGAATACAGATTTCTGCTTTGGCTATTTCAAAATGGACCAAAATAATATAATCAAACAGACCTTTTACAACATTGCTCTTGAGGTTAGTAGTGTGTTGCCCATGGTGCATTATGAAGAATAAAGATTTCTGCTTTGGCTGTTTCAAAGCTGTTTCAAAGTTTTTTTTTGTCAAGTAAGATTTAGTGCAATATTTGACCTCAGTATTTCAAAAATCCTGGTTACGGCCCTGGTCTGAAGGACCGATTAACAAATTAACAAAAACTATCAAATTTATATGGAGAAACAAAAAAACAAGAATAAGGTACACAGTATTGCAAAGCCCAAAAAAAAAAGGAGGTTTAAACCTACCCAATATTAAGAAATATTATTGGGCATCGCATTTAAAGGTAATAAAAATATGGTTAGATAATAGCGAAGAAACGGGATGGAGGGAAATTGAGCAAAACTCATGCCCGAAGATATCCCTCGAATCATTGCCATTTGTAACAAAGAATCTTCAAAATATATCAAAAATTGCAAATGAATGGGTTAAATGCAGAGATGGCAAAAGTACTCACTTTCCGTACTTGAGTAAAAGTACAGATACTTGTGTTAAAAAATACTCTGGTAAAAGTGGAAGTACTGATTAAACTTCTTTACTCAAGTAAAAGTAAAAAAGTACAGGCTTGTAAATTTACTTAAAGTATAAAAGTAAAAGTAGAAACCACTTTTTTCATGCCGTTGCCTACATTTTAAATGGATGTCTGCCAATAGGACTAGATCTCCGTTGTGTTCATTTTCAATCATCTCGTCGTCCATGCTACTATGCTAACGCCACCGCCACCAAGCTGCAATGATTTGCCGCCAATGAATACCGCCGAATCTGTACATTCATCTTGTAGCGGTGCGTCAAATGCAACGTAGATTCCATCCAATTAGATTGAATTTGGTATTGATGACGTGAAAAATAATAACGGTAACTCCATTGAAATGATTCAAAACTAAAGTAACGAGCCAATTTTTTAAAATGTAAGGAGTAGAAAGTACAGATATTTGTGTAAAAATGTAAGGAGTAGAAGTAAAAAGTCGCCATAAAAATAAGTAGTAAAGTAAAGTAAAAATATCAGAAAAATCTACTTGAGTACAGTAACGAAGTATTTGTACTTCGTTACTTCCCATCTCTGCTTAAAGGAACATTAAAAATATGGGCAATTATTAAAAGAAAGTTAAATATGTCAAGATTATTTTGTAGAGCTACTAAAATAGCAGCAAATCCAGACTTTATACCCTCAATGGAAGGGGGATTTGAAAAGTGGCAAGAGAAGGGCTTGGTTTATATCGGACAACTTTTTGAGAATGAACATATTAAATCTTTTCAACAGCTAAAAAATGAACTTCATTTAACAACAAAGATTATTAGAAATTTCTACAAATTAGAGATTACTTGACCAAACATAAAGATTGGGAATATATCCTGAAGAAAACAAATTGTTTAGAAGAGACCGTAATAACGAACTTTAACACTACTAAAAATGTCATTTCAAAGTTGTGTAAAGCCCTGCAGAGAGAAGTAGATCATAATGCGGATATAAAACAGAAATGGGAGAAAGAAGGAAATATAATGATATCAAAAGAAAGGTGGGAGGAATCCTTCATAGTAGGACATACAATGTTGAGTAATGTTTCATGGCAAGAGTTTGAATGGAAATCAAAAATGCAATTCTTTATTGTACCAAGTATCTCATCGAAATACAGTAAAATGTCAGACAAGTGTTGGAGGGGCTGTGGCCAGAAAGGAGACTACAAACATATATTCTGGGATTGTCCCAAAATTAAAGAATATTGGAATGATGTAAGGAAAAAGATTGAAACTATTTGTAAAGAAAATTGAACCTAGATTTACAAACATTCCTGCTGAGCATTTTACCCAAAACATTGTTAAATAGAAAAAAGAAACTTATTCAAATATTATTATGATGGCAAAGGAAATCATAACAATCTTCTGGCTAAAGCCACAACCCCCGAGCACCGACCTTTGGTGGGAAAGAGTTAAGGAAGTGATGGGAATGGAAAGAATAACAGCAAAATTACACTTTAAAGATAAATTGTGTCATGGGCACCTGTATGTATGGAGATAGAAAAACCTTAATTGCTCTGGAACTTTAACTGTAATAATTTTCATCTTTGGAGAGGATAGGAATACAGAACGTGTACGGATTGACATATTAAAGTGTTCTCTCTAAATTATTTTTTTTTTTTGTATTTTTCCTAAATGATGTATTTGTATTTGTCTTTGCTTCTGTAATTTGTTTTCTTTGTATTTATAAATCAACACCTTTGGGAAAGGAAAATGTAAACAATTTATGAAATTCTGTAAAGAAAAGGTTTATGCCTTTATCAAATAAAAATGAATAAAAAACAAAAGAACAAAAACTTCAGAATCTCTCTATCTGCATGATTATGTTCCTTGTAAGCAGCAGCAGGGCTGTAGGAAGAGAAGAGGCGCTTTCCTCATGGCAGCTCCAGGTCAGTTAGTCCAGTCACCCAGACAGCAAACCTGTCATGAATAAAATAAACCAGTCATCTCTGAAAGCTGAACACCAGTAACACCAGTGATCTCATTTTCAAAGATCTGATAATGTTTTCCATCAGGCCAGCTCAAATATCACCTGTTAGTTTTATGACACAATCCCCTGATAAAATTCATGATGGAAACAATGGCAGGTTATTCTACTGTATCTTGTGACAGAGCTAGCATGCATACGACCATGATGTGGCCGGATTGGTGTTGTAATAAGGAGAAATATAATAATTGATCTGCAAGGTTACAGATATCAACCTAAAACCTGCATGTCAGCATGAAGAAGCAAAAACACCAAAGCATAAATCAAGCTTTGTCTCTCAGTGAAAAATATATATTTACATCTCCTAATTATTAGGAACAAATTAATAAATCCCTGCCGCGTTTATTTTTTTACGGTAACTTCTAAATTTAAAAGGTTGACAACTATTTGTGTGGTTGGCTGTGTCAAATTAAAGGTAGACTGGAGGATGTCCTTTTTCAGGTGGATCATCAAAATAAGTGGTCCTTCTAATTGTCAATCATTCTGGTAATATGTTAACGTAAGGCTGTCCTACGCGCTCATCCCCATTTTCCACTGACATCGTTAAAAAATTGCAAATCTTTTTTAGGAAAGTAAGCTCGTACGAGCGATGCAAACAGCAACTTTTAAACAGAGCGTGCACGAGGAGAAAGGGGCTCGTGCACGCTCTTGCGTGCGTTTAAGAGGCGTTCCCTCTCGGGGTTGTGCATGTGCATTTTTTTTTTTTTTTATGGAGAAATTCCTCCATTTAATTCTTCCTCCACTATACCTTTATGTCATAAAAGCTGTACAAACAAAATTTAAATTAAAGTTCTCTAAAGTTAAGTATTGGAAAAGAAAAAAGTAATTAGATCTTATGAAGTTGCAGCTTCTACCTAATCTCCTCTGATATAGACATCAGGGTAATAGGGGATATAAAACATTTACACATGAGAAATCTTCCTGTTGGACCACAGTTAATAATGGAGCACCTCAGGGTTCATTGTTAAGATCCGGTAATTCTTTACTATATGCATGCTTCAGATTGGTAAAAATAGTTCAAATCTCTATTCCTTTGCCTTTTGATTAATCTCCATAGATTAGCCAATGGTTTAAAATGGAATTAAACAGAAAATCTGTTAAGTTTGTTTAAAAGACCAGTGGAAGACTTTTGGATTTCTGATTTTGAATTCATCTAAATTGAGATGTAAAACTGTACTTTTCAAACATCTTGAAGACATTTATTTTTAACGATTTAAAAAAAAATCTATTTTTATTTCATCATTCTGCTTCATTCTATCTCTATTCTCCCACTCTGCAGAATCTGTTAGTTCAATCTCTAACGTTCTGCTCTCTCTGCTTTTTCTCATAGTAGCTTCATCTGGTCTGTTCCTGTTTGGCTGTGACTCCATCCTGGAGAGAAATATCAGCTGTGCTGCTGCCATCAACACCTTTGTTTCTAGATGTTGGAGCTTGGCCTGTTTTTCAGTGTAGTCCTGTTTCTCTGACTGTGACTAACTGGATGTGCTCTCTTCATCCTCTGACATGGGAGCTGGCTCGGAGCTCGTCTGCCTGGCTGTGTGTTTCCTGGACGGGGCCGCCTGTGGAGCTGGTTGACAGTTGCCTTTTGTATCTATGCTTCTTTTTCTATGTCTGCTTCTGTCTCCTTGAACCCCAGTGGGCCTCAGCAGATGGCCGCTCACACTGAGCCTGGTTCTGCTGGAGGTTTCTTCCTGTTCAAAGGGAGTTTTTCCTCTCCACTGTCGCTACAAGCATGCTTAGTGTGAGGGATTGCTGAAGAGTCAATGAGTCGATGCAATCAGCTGGTTTTCCTTAGATAGAAAACTTTGAATCAATCTGACTGGATGATCTGGTGAACTGGAAAGTGACCTGAGATGACATGATGTGAATTGGAGCTATAGAAATAAACTTAATTTGATTTAATAGAATTTTAACCTTTTATGAACTGAAATATTGTTTACTATTTGAAAGTGAAACTGCAGATTCAGCTGATCCAAAAATAGAAAATAGATTTCATGAACTAGATTATCTTTGTTGCTTCTTTCTAAAATTGCTAAATGAAGCTTATAGTTAGGTTAACATTCTCTCTCTCTCCATAGTCATCATCGAGCTTAAATGAGGATGAATAGATCCCTATCTCTGCCTCTGCCTCTCTTTAATTTTCTGTGTATGTGACTATATGCCATTAGTTTAGTGATAAAATCGTAAACTTGTTCCCATAGAAAGGACTCCTGGCCCAGTTTATCTTTGGATCTCTCTCGGCCCCCCAGCCTAGTTCTGCTGGAATGATTTTTGTTTTGTTTTTGTTCCTTCATGAAGTGGTCACCAAGCTCATCTACACCCGCCCCTTTTACTTTCTGATATTTACTGTAACTTATTATTGATTTACTTTATCTTAACTTAAACTTAATTTAGGCTGCACAGCATGCAATTCAATGCTTTAACATGAGTAGATGGTTGACTGAGTATCTTTTATTTGTAGTCGTTAATTTAGTTTTTTGCAAGGATTTTACAGTTAGAAGACATAGGAAATTGCACCATATGCCAACCGTCACAAGGATGCGCATGACAAGGAAGGGCTATATATACTGCATGCATCATTTAACATTGGATTACTTCTTGAGCTCCTTGAGTTATTTACTGTCACAGGTAGGAGCTTCGGCCGCAGAGGATGTGTTGGGGCCGGAATGATTTAAGGAGCCCTCACACGCTGAAATTAGGACCGGCCCACCGGGCAGATGCCCGCCATCACAGATTACCAATCCGAGCCTGGTCGCCACCCTCTACTACCACCCCGAGTTGAAACTAGACCCTTTTTGTCCCCTAAATGTTCTTAACTGGTTCTGAAAACAGCGGGGGGGATTTACCATTAGGCAAACCTAGGCAGTTGCCTAGGGCCCCAAGTTCCGGGTGGGCCCATAAAACTCCTTTTAAATGTATGGTTATTACAGCTGTACCTTATTTATGCACATCAATTATGTTTTTTATTAAAAAATCTTTCTTTAAAATGCCATCAGAAGGCTTATAATATTAAGTGTGTCAAAAGAAAACAGAGAGGAAAACAGCAAGAAAAGGGATAAGAAGAGAGGGAATAAAGGTAGAACAAATAGTGGATGTCTATTCTATTAAAGTTTCAGCGTCTTTATAATGGGTCTGTTTTATGTGTTGTCTTCCGGTCTTTGCCTAGGGCCCAGAATTTCCTAAATCTGCCCCTGGCTGCTGAATTGAACTGAATCCTCCTGAATTTGAACTCAAATCAAACAATTCTTATTAGAATAAGTTGTTCATTTAAATTTGTCAGCAGAGATCGAAAAAAAGACCAAAACACAGCTTTAGGAACAGGACAGAAGATGGTGGTAATGTGCAGCAGTCCAGCATTTATCAGGACTACGGTCAACCAACAGATTTACTAGTTCTCCAGACAAGCAATCTTCCACAAGAAAGGGTTGCAGAGACTCAGAGCAAAAGGTTCGGCCCATAAAGATAAGGACATGACAAAGAGACTGGAGCTTATTGCTGCATCCAAAGATAGTTCCCCCCAACCTGCTAAATGATAGAAGGTTGAAGTTAGCGATGATGTCGTTACTGTTAGCCTTGGTTCATTTCAAAGCCTGAAAAACATCTCTGTGTTATCAGATAAAAGTTATGGATCCTGATCATTTAAATGATAAAAAAAAAAGCAAGTGAAGTTTAGTGAAGTACTTTGTCCACCACTAGACTCCACTGATATTCCTGCAAAGTGAGGCTTTAATTCTGGACTATCTCCATCCAGCCTGGCTCCAGCCCTCCTTCCTCCTCCCACGTTGATCCGCCCTCCCTGAGAAGCTGTAGATGCAGACGGCTGGACTGCAGGCAGCTCAGACTGAGGCGCAGCAGCCAGCAGGACAGCAGCATCCTGAGAGACTCAGGAAGGGAGGACGGCTACACTTCCACTGAAAAACATTTCACGTGAGCTCCTTACTCTGCTGCTTTCTCTGCCTTTCATCTGCTGCTGAACAAGAAAAAAAAAATAATGAGTCACACTAACTAATAACAGGAGAAACAAAGTTACAAATAAGAGTAACTTCAGGTAGTTTGATAGTATTTTATCTTGAAGCACCAAATTTTGCTTCATTTTAATGTCAGTTTCTTACAGAGGTGAAATGAATACTTATTCTGTTTAAGCTCAAAATGTCAGCAGTTTTCCCCTAAATTCAAAGGCAGATGAACAAATAGATTCATTTATTAGACCAGAAACTGCATCACAGACAGAAATGCTTTAAAACGAACCTTTAACATCAGCTTTTCCCTGAGTTTTCATTGAACCTGGACATCTGTGGAAGTGGGATGAGGCAGTTTGTGATTAAACATAGATCCATCTCAGATGCTGCCTGTGGTCTTCCTCGCCCATCGCTCCTTCATTTAATCATAGCATGGATGAATATAATCCATTCCTCATTGGTTTTATATTAGCTATATATCAATAAATTCCCTGAATACTGGATTTTCAACAGAGTTGCTTTATTTTTGTCTTATTAAACAACATTTGAGTGGAGATAATTGATCTCTCTGACAGTCATTTAACTTCATTACTTATTATTTACGTATGTCATTGCTTCTCTATGTGCAATAATAGTAATTTAGGTACTGAGCAGCATTGTAAATTGTAAATACTGTTGATTGTATATATATAAGATCATTATCTTAGTTTATTTCTATATCTTATTTTACACTGTTTATAAGGGAAGGGTGGTAATTTTACTTATTTTATTCTCTTATATTTTATTTTGCTCTAATGTACTTACAATTTCATCTTTCCCTCTTTTGCAAACAGTTGCACTGCAAGAAAATAATTTCCCTCAAGGGATTTACAAAGCACTTCTTATTCTGATCGGCTACCCAATTCGGTTTAATAAAGATTCAATGAATCAGGTGTTTACTCCCTAAATAATGTGGAAGTTTTGATCCATTAATACTGATATTAATGATAGTCTTTATTTAAAACCTAACTTTCTTTCTTTCACTCTGCTGAAACACTTGTTGCGCTGCCTTTCCTAGGAAGAAATCCAGTGCAACAAGTGTAGCGCTACAGTTTGGCGCTTTTCTTCAGAAAGTGTCTCAAAGTGACAGAAAGTAGCTCCTTTCTGCTCAGCCCTCTGCAGGCCTTTAAGGGTTAAACCTCCGCTTAAACCTGCTCACCCCAGATTAGGGAGTCAAAGCATCCCTCCCTAATCCAGACTAGAGCTGCTACCTTTAATAGAGCAGAGATTTCATTCCTCTGCTCCACAGAGAAGCTTCTCATCCCAGATACTCTGCACTTCTCCTATTTGTTTTCGGTTTTAATCAGAATTTAGCATTAAATTGTTAACAGAAATCTAAAGTTGGTGCCTCCGCCTTTTAGCCAGAAGATGATTCCTCCCTTTAATCCAGAAAAACCTTCACAGTTTATCTGTTCTCATCAGATTGTCCTTAGATGTGAACATGGTTGTTGGTTCTTTAGTCTCTGCATTGCCCTGCGATGACCTGGTGCATCCCGCACCTGTTGCTGAATACCCCACTCCTCTGCAACAGTAGTGGTTATAGACATAGAATTTATGAAATAAAATAAATTATAAGCTATAATATGGCAGAATTACAGCATCTGGGGAGATCTATTGGTTCAGACTCTGAATCAAAAACATTTGGTTTTAATTCCACTCAGTGAATTAGCTCACATTCCTACAAAGTCATGAGAGACCAGCAGTGTTAAGCGACTTTCTCGGCTCTGATGTTAATATCCTTCTGTTCGCTTTGCAAGAACAGTCTGTGCCATGCTGCCGGATCCTGTAGAGGAAAGGTTTCTGGATCAGGTACCTGCTGCCAGATGTCAGAATGAGTTTCCCCTGTGCACACATCTCTGCAGACGTTATTTGGTTTTTATTTAGATTTAATACACTTCCATGTATATTTTGTTGTGTTTTTATTTATTTTTGGGGGTAGAAGAGAGGAACAGAGAGATACGTTCAGGAGTTATGAAAATAAAGGGTCCTGCTGTAAGGCCGACATGATATTACCAATAATAATCAGTTATTGATTTTATTTTATTCAATATTTTTCTGATAAAGTAATTGAAAGTCAATATATTCAGTAAATATTCATAAAATGGCTAATCTAAATAATAATTTTCTTTTTTCAAGCACACGCTTACAAAGTTCTTTTTTTTTTTTTTGTCCCATTAAAGCTACAGTGTGTAATAATTACAGGGATATACAGTCAGAAATGTAATATATTATACATAACTATGTTATTTATCATCATCTAAGAGCTCAGCCTCTTAACCTTAATATTTGCGTTGCCTTAGAATTCGTTATTTATAATTACATAGGAGCGGGTCTCGCAGCCATGGAGGCAGACATCTTTGCGCTACGGCAGCGCAGAGCCAACAAACTACAATTGCGAGATCGCCCATTACGCTCGAAAGTAACGACGGCAAGTTGAGAGAGATGAACTGAGACGGTACTGAACAATAGATGGCAGTATTAAAATTATCTATGTAAACAAACCTCATCACTTGAGAAGGTAGGTGATGCGGACGTCGTGGAAGACATTTTGTCCCGTAACGCTCGCCGTACTGTTGGGGGGGAGAAGCGGTGGGGGGGAGATGTTCATGTTGCTGCAGTCTGCAGTCTGACCACTAGATGTCGCTGAAAATTACACACTGTAGCTTTCAAGGAAATAGGCTGAAGTATGAATATTTATGGGTCTATTCCTTGCATTCATTTCATGCTAAATATTAGATCTATTTATTAAATTCAACAAGTTTTTAAAAAGCCTCAAAGAATTGAAAGATTATCAACAAAAATAAACACCTGAAATATCAGGAAGGAAAGGCTGAAACAGAACCAGAACAGAGTTTGATTGGAAGATGAAGACAAGGTTCTTTAGGACGCCTTCCATGGTTTCTACATTTGTAGATAATCCAGCTATAATAATAATTTAATATGTCGGTTCTTTGCTTTGTTCTTTGCTTTTGTACATAACAAACCACTAATTGTTTAAAATTACTTAATTCAGAATTGTTTGGGTTATCCATAAGTACTGAACTTTGCTGAATCGAGCCACAAAACTACTGTAAATAGCAGTTTTAGCGACGCTTTTTAAGTGGCGTAGGAGCACAGGCACACTCAGTAGGGTTAAACAAGCGCACCCTTTCCCAGGCTGTCGTTCTATTGGCTGGAAAGGTTGCTAGGCGACGATCCAACTGCAATCCGAGAGAGAGTAAAAAAAATCCGCAAGCAGAGCCTACGGGTTTGCGAGCGTATCTGAGACTCGAGCAGAGAAGAGAAGGAGGCAAGAGAGGAGAAAATATCTGTGCAAGAAGCATTAAATCTGAGAGGAGAAACAAAGATTTGAGAGAGAGCGCATGTTTGAGTGTGAGCATTATAAGTTAAGAGTGCAATAAGATGAAATTCTTTTCTCAAATTGAAATTATGTGCTCTTGCATTATGGCAGGATAATTCTCCCATAGGTAAAAAACAAGATGGATAAAGTTCTGGGAATTATTACACTGTTTACCTCCATTCAGTGTCTTTTCGATCAAACTCCTGAAGGCATGAATGCTATAGACCTAAAGCATACAGATATTCTTGATGACTGCTAGGAAAATGGATGAATCCACAGCCGCCTGCAGAAACGGAAGCTGAGGGAGGAATGGAGGCTTTAACTGCTCAACTACAACTAAGATCTGATGTTTTTGTAAAGAGGCGGCGACCATAGCAACATACCGACAGTACGCTGTAACATCTTAAATGGTCACTTATTTATTTATTATTTATTATTTTCAGTCATGTATAACCTATTACTAAGCTTTCTGGGCCCAAACGGTTTTTGGTTGTTTTTTTCCTGCCTTTTGCGCTGTCATCAACAACCTGTGAGGCTGTCAAGGAATGTTTGTTTAAAGAAAAACAGAAAAAAAAAAGTTAATGCAAAAAACTTAAAAATAGGAATAACACAAATTTATTTCAATCTGAAAAACTCACAAGGAGAGAAAAGACAAGTAGAAGAAATTTAATGATGCAATTACTCTTTGGCGCTCAGACCTCGGCAGGAAACATAGCGCTGAATTTAGTTTGATATGCATGCACAGGAGAAAAGAACAGGGCTGTTTCCCCCCAGGCCTGAAACTGGTGGTGGAGTGGAGATAGATGGAGTTGGTCAGTCTGTAGACTGCTGGTTGGAGAGACGGTCTGCTGAGCTTTATGGGGAGATCCAGTGGACTGCATGAGCTGATACTAGAGCTTCACTCAGGGACCTGGAAGATGGAAGTCCAGCTGGATAACACAGGATGAGAGAACCTGTCCATGATGAGCAAGCATGGAGCGACAGTGGAGAGGAAAAAACTCCCCATTGGGAAGTAACCTCTGGCAGAACCAGGCTCAACATGGAGGTCTTCTGCCGGACCAGTTGATATGAGACACGGAACGCAGTGAGAGTCCAGGAGGAATGACGCTCTGATGAAGTTTTAGCTACGATGGTGGAGGAGGGGCTGGAGGGGGGTGGAATCTGAATGAGATCGGACAGCACATCCACCGCCTGCACCGTAGGTAGCAGACAAGTTGTGGATCGGAGGCCTTTTAAGATGAACTTTGCATGCTGATTGGCTTTCCTAGAGGTGTGGTTCAAAGCTGATTGGCTGTCGTAGGTGGATGAAGGTGAGTTATCAGTTTCTTCAGCTGAACTTCCACCAAGGCTCCATTTGAATAGAGCCTAACGGAAAAAGCCAAACAGACTATCAGAATAGAATTCAACTTTATTGTCATTACATCGTCAAGTTCAAAGCAAAGAAATTCCCTCTCTGCATTTAACCCCTCCCCCTGGGGAGCAGTGGGCTGCCATTGTGTGGCGCCCAGGGAGCAGTGTGGGATTATGGGTCTTGCTCAGGGACCCAGAGTGGAGGCTGTGGGAATCGAACCATGTACTTGCAACCTTCTCAGAGCAAAGGTGCACTGCTCTAACCACTGACCAACACTTCCAGAATAAACAGGAACCAAATTTAAGTTTTAAATATTGTAGGAAAAGCAGCAGAAATTTCCTCCATGGAATCAGCAACAGTCCTGCTTACTTCACAAAGTCAGGAGTTTCTCCTGAAAGCAATTCCTTTTGAAAGAAAACATTTGATTTATCTCAATGTCAGGCAGACATTTTTC
Organism: Cyprinodon diabolis; assembly: GCA_030533445.1. Lineage (NCBI taxonomy): Eukaryota > Metazoa > Chordata > Actinopteri > Cyprinodontiformes > Cyprinodontidae > Cyprinodon > Cyprinodon diabolis. Next base: position 46,048,224 of record CM060079.1, on the reverse strand, counting down.
TAACAGATTGTTAGAAATAGTTTTGTTTGTAAAGCAGAACAGAAAGTAACTGGTCAGGTGTGTGGGAGAATTAATGCTGCCAGAGAACATAAAGGTTCCAGATTGTCAGCAGGGCTTGGTTTGTTTATTCATCTACTGCTTTACTCCATCAGTCTGTTTTCTGTCAAAATAAAATCCCAGAAGGCTGAAAAGTTATCACCGCCTTAATGGACTCTTTTATATAACATCAAACCTAACTAAAGTAATTTGATCAACAGGGTTCTTCTAATGCTCTAAAACAGGATAAGGCGTATAAATCCATTTAATGTGAAGCTTTAAGAGACCAAATAAGACTGGAGGAATTCTGCAGTAGGACTGAAACAATTAATAATGATTAATCGATTATTTGTTAACTGGAATATAGAGACTGTAAAACATTCCTTAATCTGACAGAGCGACCCATATAGAGCAGGAATTATACCAAGATTGTGAAATAATCATTTGCATTTAAGTTAAAGAAAAGTTTTTGTCTGTCAATCTGCTGTATCCAGAAGTCCTCGAGTGGAGAAGTTATAGTTTCACTTGGTTTAATTCTTTAAAAAAAATTATTTAAGGAACTTTTTGCTATCAGATTATTAATTAAAAAAAGTGTCAGATTAATGGATTTGCAAATTAAGCATTAGTTAACCCTGTAGCTCATATCAGTCAAACCAAGTGGAAAGCAAAACCGTTTGCATCATCAGTCGAAACCTTATTTCTAAAAGGTATTGAAGCTTAACAGCAGAGGGATGTCAGGTCACTGGGTTCTTCGTTCCCTCTCTCCCCTTTATGGATTTTTCTCTTCGTGTAGAACAGTACAGTCTGATCCAAGTCGACTCGTGACATGCAGGCATATGTAACATGTCAGTCTTTTCTGCCTCACACTCATCAGATCTGGGCTCCCCTCTCTGGCTGTGGGTAGATTCCTGCTGTAGAGCAAACTGGTGTGGAGATCAAGCAGAAGAACGTTCATTTCCCATAAGTCAGCTTGGCATGGAGCATGGTGGTAAACCTGGGTTTTTTCCCAAGCTTGCAGCCCCTGCAGCCCCCCATACCCCCCACCCACACCACCCCCCACCCCCACCCTCCTCCCTTCAAGTCGATTAATGGTAAAAAAAAAAAAAAAAAAAAGTTGATTTTAATCTCCTGGAGGATTAAGAACCCCATGAGTTATTAAATCAGACTTCTGTCTCAAACAGAACGACTTACTGTACCACCAAAGACTTGGGAACCATTTTTACTTTACAGAAGAATGTAGATTAAACATTTCCACATTTGAATGATCACACACAAAGGAGGTTAGATATTTCTCATGCTTAGTACTTTTCTAGCATCATGATCATAGTCATTCCAAAAAAGTTAAAAAAACAATCAGACGGTCTTTGTTTCCAAGTCTGAAGACGTTTCTCTTCCATCCAGGAAGCATTTTCAATTCAAACGTCAGAAATAGCGTTTAGTTCCAGGTTTTATCCAGCAGCCCAACATAAAGCAATTAAACGCTATTTCTGACAACATCTATAAAAATAGTTGTATACAATTTGATGTCAGATTTGGAAACACAAGACATATCTACATTTTAAGTCATTTCTAATCATTTCTAATAATTCTAAGTTTTTTTTTGGTCTTTGCTTATTTGTCACTGTTGCTAATCTTTGGAATAAATTCTGTTGGGTTTCTCTTTTTTCGTATGTAGGAGAAACCAGAGCAAGTCATTTCTCCTGACTGGCTGTTTGATTTTTGTTTAAAAATAAAAAAAAAAATTAGATTTATAAAGGATGGGAGATAGTTTGAAATTGATTTGAGTTTCATTTGTTATTTCAATCGCAACATAAAGACATTTCAATGTAAACTCAGTATCCATGCATGATTTTTGTTTTTCCCTCTTAAGAACAGATGTGACTCAGTTAGAATTTTTGAAATGGCGATACAATGTTGGTTGTGGTCTGAAAATTTAGTTTTTCTTATGTTATATATTAATTTATCCTATTTAGTCACTATGAAAGTTTTCACTCAGCCTGTTTCACCTACAAAGCCACACAATTTCCCTGCATGAGGGTGTCTGTAGACCAGACATACATTCTTCCCAAAACAAGCCAGATTCTTTTTCAAGGTTTATTAACAACATTTTATTGTTTAACCAAAGTGTCTGTAATTTGTTTTGACTCTGACTTCTTTCCATAATCGTAAGTAAGGGGGAACGAACAGATCCCCAGATGCCCAGATCAGAACAGGGCTGATTACCAAGCAATAAGGGCCGTATGATGAACTGTTCTCTCTTTGCAAAGATAAAATAATGTGCAGACTGAGTGAAATCCATCATTCTCTGTTTATTTAACTGCAGCAAATAGTTGAATACTTTTTTCCACGGTCAACCACAGAGATTTCAGAGCAGATAAGGAAGTGGAGAAGTAAGCAGATCCTTTAAAGGAAAGATGATGAGATGAGATTTTTGCAGTGTAGAGGCTGAGGATTTAGGGGATTGTCCTGTAACCGGTGGGTGATGGAGTGAATACCTCGCTCCATCCTATTCAGTTGTTGTGTCTTTGGGCGAGACACCATTCTTTCTTTAACTTTCTTCCTGTTTCACTGTTAATGCTGATGACATTAGACACACTAACGCTACAGATGCACCCGACTCGCCACACTTACGCTGCATTGTTATTATTGTTGTCTGGGCAACCACAATGTTTTACATCATGTGGCAACGTTCAGTACAGCCTAATATATAATCCATCCTTCATTGTGCCTCAACTACAACTTTATTAGTGTAAATAATTAAGAAAAACTGTAAAACATTTGAACCTGCAACGCCAGTCCCAAATCAATCTGTAGCTATCTGTGTTTTAAACTTCCCACTTCTTCCACAGCCAAGGAGCTGATATGGAAAACAAGGCGCTGGAACCCGATAATGTGAGCATCCCCATGGAGGAGACTGCAGTGTGTAATGGAGGGAGTCAGACTCAGCTGCAGCAGGGGTCATCAATGTTGGCTGTTCTGAACAAGGTGGACAACCAGATCACGGATGGGCAGTGTTTCTCCCACCTACCCAAACGCACAGCTGTGGACATTGAGTTCATTGACGTCTCCTACACCATCCAAGAGGGACCATGTTGGAGGAGAACAGGTAGTCCCTCCAAAACACTCAGTAGCATGTATTTTCTCACAGCTAAGTATTTTAAGAACCGGACCTCTCCAGTGCCAAAACACGGACCTCTCTGATGCCAAAATACTGACCTCTCTAGGGCCAAAATACTGACCTCTCTAGGGCCAAAATACTGACCTCTCTTGGGCCAAAAAACTGACCTCTCTAGGGCCAAAATACTGACCTCTCTAGGGCCAAACTACTGACCTCTCTAGGGCCAAAATACTGACCTCTCTAGGGCCAAAATACTGACCTCTCTAGGGCCAATATATTGACCTCTCTAATGCCAAAATACTGACCTCTCTAGGGCCAAAATACTGACCTCTCTAATGCCAAAATACTGACCTCTCTGATGCCAAAATACTGACCTCTCTAGGGCCAAAAACACTGACCTCTTTGATGCCAAAATACTGACCTCTCTAGGGCCAAAATACTGACCTCTCTAGGGCCAAAAACACTGACCTCTCTAGGGCCAATATATTGACCTCTCTAATGCCAAAATACTGACCTCTCTAGGGCCAAAATACTGACCTCTCTAATGCCAAAATACTGACCACTCTAGGGCCAAAAACACTGACCTCTTTGATGCCAAAATACTGACCTCTCTAGGGCCAAAATACTGACCTCTCTAGGGCCAAAAACACTGACCTCTCTAGGGCAGATATATTGACCTCTCTAATGCCAAAATACTGACCTCTCTAGGGCCAAAATACTGACCTCTCTAATGCCAAAACACTGACCTCTCTAATGCCAAAACACTGACCTCTCTAGGGCCAAAATACTGACCTCTCTAGGGCCAAAAACACTGACCTCTCTAGGGCCAATATATTGACCTCTCTAATGCCAAAATACTGACCTCTCTAGGGCCAAAATACTGACCTCTCTAGGGCAAAAACACTGACCTCTTTGATGCCAAAATACTGACCTCTCTAGGGCCAAAATACTGACCTCTCTAGGGCCAAAAACACTGACCTCTCTAGGGCCAATATATTGACCTCTCTAATGCCAAAATACTGACCTCTCTAGGGCCAATATATTGACCTCTCTAATGCCAAAATACTGACCTCTCTAGGGCCAAAATACTGACCTCTCTAATGCCAAAATACTGACCACTCTAGGGCCAAAAACACTGACCTCTTTGATGCCAAAATACTGACCTCTCTAGGGCCAAAATACTGACCTCTCTAGGGCCAAAAACACTGACCTCTCTAGGGCAGATATATTGACCTCTCTAATGCCAAAATACTGACCTCTCTAGGGCCAAAATACTGACCTCTCTAATGCCAAAACACTGACCTCTCTAATGCCAAAACACTGACCTCTCTAGGGCCAAAATACTGACCTCTCTAGGGCCAAAAACACTGACCTCTCTAGGGCCAATATATTGACCTCTCTAATGCCAAAATACTGACCTCTCTAGGGCCAAAATACTGACCTCTCTAGGGCCAAAATACTGACCTCTCTAGGGCCAATATATTGACCTCTCTAATGCCAAAATACTAACCTCTCTAGGGCCAAAATACTGACCTCTCTAGGGCCAAAATACTGACCTCTCTAGGGCCAAAAACACTGACCTCTCTAGGGCCAATATATTGACCTCTCTAATGCCAAAATACTGACCTCTCTAGGGCCAAAATACTGACCTCTCTAGGGCCAAAATACTGACCTCTCTAGGGCCAATATATTGACCTCTCTAATGCCAAAATACTAACCTCTCTAGGGCCAAAATACTGACCTCTCTAGGGCCAAAATACTGACCTCTCTAGGGCCAAAATACTGACCTCTCTAATGCCAAAATACTGACCACTCTAGGGCCTAAAACACTGACCTCTTTGATGCCAAAATACTGACCTCTCTAGGGCCAAAATACTGACCTCTCTAGGGCCAAAAACACTGACCTCTCTAGGGCCAATATATTGACCTCTCTAATGCCAAAATACTGACCTCTCTAGGGCCAATATATTGACCTCTCTAATGCCAAAATACTGACCTCTCTAGGGCCAAAATACTGACCTCTCTAATGCCAAAATACTGACCACTCTAGGGCCAAAAACACTGACCTCTTTGATGCCAAAATACTGACCTCTCTAGGGCCAAAATAATGACCTCTCTAGGGCCAAAATACTGACCTCTCTAGGGCCAATATATTGACCTCTCTAATGCCAAAATACTGACCTCTCTAGGGCCAAAATACTGACCTCTCTAATGCCAAAATACTGACCACTCTAGGGCCTAAAACACTGACCTCTTTGATGCCAAAATACTGACCTCTCTAGGGCCAAAATACTGACCTCTCTAGGGCCAAAAACACTGACCTCTCTAGGGCAGATATATTGACCTCTCTAATGCCAAAATACTGACCTCTCTAGGGCCAAAATACTGACCTCTCTAATGTCAAAACACTGACCTCTCTAATGCCAAAACACTGACCTCTCTAGGGCCAAAATACTGACCTCTCTAGGGCCAAAAACACTGACCTCCCTAGGGCCAATATATTGACCTCTCTAATGCCAAAATACTGACCTCTCTAGGGCCAAAATACTGACCTCTCTAGGGCCAAAATACTGACCTCTCTAGGGCCAATATATTGACCTCTCTAATGCCAAAATACTAACCTCTCTAGGGCCAAAATACTGACCTCTCTAGGGCCAAAATACTGACCTCTCTAGGGCCAAAATACTGACCTCTCTAGGGCCAATATATTGACCTCTCTAATGCCAAAATACTGACCTCTCTAGGGCCAAAATACTGACCTCTCTAATGCCAAAATACTGACCACTCTAGGGCCTAAAACACTGACCTCTTTGATGCCAAAATACTGACCTCTCTAGGGCCAAAATACTGACCTCTCTAGGGCCAAAAACACTGACCTCTCTAGGGCCAATATATTGACCTCTCTAATGCCAAAATACTGACCTCTCTAGGGCCAATATATTGACCTCTCTAATGCCAAAATACTGACCTCTCTAGGGCCAAAATACTGACCTCTCTAATGCCAAAATACTGACCACTCTAGGGCCAAAAACACTGACCTCTTTGATGCCAAAATACTGACCTCTCTAGGGCCAAAATAATGACCTCTCTAGGGCCAAAAACACTGACCTCTCTAGGGCAGATATATTGACCTCTCTAATGCCAAAATACTGACCTCTCTAGGGCCAAAATACTGACCTCTCTAATGCCAAAACATTGACCTCTCTAATGCAAAAACACTGACCTCTCTAGGGCCAAAATACTGACCTCTCTAGGGCCAAAAACACTGACCTCTCTATGGCCAATATATTGACCTCTCTAATGCCAAAATACTGACCTCTCTAGGGCCAAAATACTGACCTCTCTAGGGCCAAAATATTGACCTCTCTAATGCCAAAATACTGACCTCTCTAATGCCAAAATACTGACCTCTCTAGGGCCAAAAACACTGACCTCTTCGATGCCAAAATACTGACCTCTCTAGGGCCAAAATACTGACCTCTCTAGGGCCAAAAACACTGACCTCTCTAGGGCCAATATATTGACCTCTCTAATGCCAAAATACTGACCTCTCTATGGCCAAAATACTGACCTCTCTAGGGCCAAAAACACTGACCTCTCTAGGGCCAATATATTGACCTCTCTAATGCCAAAATACTGACCTCTCTAGGGCCAAAATACTGACCTCTCTAGGGCCAAAATATTGACCTCTCTAATGCCAAAATACTGACCTCTCTAGGGCCAAAATACTGACCTCTCTGATGCCAAAATACTGACCTCTCTAGGGCCAAAATACTGACCTCTCTAGGGCCAAAATAATGCCAGCTCCCAGATCAGCTTCTCTGATTTATTTAACAAAAATAAAATATAATTTGCAAAAGAATTAAACAGTGGTTGCACTATTCCAGGACGAGAAATAAGGACTTCTGAGTGGGAAAACATAAACCAGGAGAATAAAATCATTATAGCCATGAGAAAGTAGAGAACATGTGTTAATTAAAGTCAAAGTCATTCAAAAAATATAATTTTTAAATGTTCTTATAAATGTTTATGATTAGCATCTTGTTAATTTCCACCCTGGGGGCAGTTCATTAACATCTCTAAAGCTGAAATAATGCTTCAACTGCTTCCCAAGTACCAGCTGAGTTTAAAAGAAGATTCCAAAGATACAGAAAAGGAGTATGGATAACAGAGGAGGAGGAAATACAAGCCATCGACAGGTTATGCTTTATGATCATATGAGCAGTAAGCAAAATGTGCATAACATTTGCTTAGTTTTCTTTTGCAAAACCTGCTTGTTGAAAATATACTGTCTTTCTAGACAAAGAATATAAAACAAATGTTGGTAACGCTTTCTTTTACTGTACAACAATAACTATGTAATAACATAGTAAGTTACACTATATTACAAGGTAACAAGAAAAACTTTAATGAAAAATTTGGTAAGTGTTGCGTTTTAAATTTTAGGCAGGCACGTTAAAGTCAGACTTCTTAGATTTCAAATAGTTATTACTTGGCAACTCATATTCATGTCGCAGAAAGCAATAAATTAATGTGTTATTATCTGGTAAAATGCAGTTTATTACTTGTCATATAACAGAAAACCAAACCTAGAAGCCAGTCTTCTTCACTTAACTCTTATTTACATGTGAGTTCAGTTTTATAATGGTTTATTTACCAGGTCATAAGTTCCAATGAACTTTGTAAGCCATTGGTAGGTGGTGACCATTAATAAAGATTGTTATTAGGTAACCTAATGGTAATTACTGTCATGATTTTACTAAAGTTCAGACTAGAGACTGACACGGGAGTGGATTTTCACTCCTGTCCCGTCCCACTCCCACAGAAAAAAATTGTGTCCCGTCCCGATCCCGGGCCAGAGTAGAAATCTAAATCCTGTCCCGTCCCACTCCTGGTGAAATTACTCCCACTCCCATCCCGCTCCCATTCAGAATGACTCCCGCTCCCGCACCACTCCCATAATCTGTTCGAAAACCTAGGACGCGTCCTTAGAAGGCCAGATTCGAAGTACGATTACGTCATAGTGCGGCGCTGAGGTCTGGTCGGATTCCAAGAGTCCTCGTTATGCGGCCTTAAAATGCGTCCTTCTTTTTGCCCGATTTGAAGGACGGGTGTTGATGTATCCTCGCTATCCTTGGTTTACCCAGGATTCATTGCAAGACCAAGCAAGCCGTGATCAGAGGAAAGGTTACAGCGCCAAACAGTGGTGAAAATTGGAAGTTCAGTTTAATATAATCCAGTCTGTGAATAGTTCTGTCTGAAATTAATGAAAATAGTTGTTTTAATGGTTATTAAGTCAGATATGTGACGGTAATGTTTGATTTATCTAAAGGTTTTTATCTGTTACTGTGTAAATGGGTTTGGCTGTAATTTAAGGACAGATTCTAATAGATCTGCAGAGAGGGGACTATAAATCTGATAGGAGTTTAATCTTTTTATTGCTGTTTTGCACAATATGCTTAACTAAATATTTTGTGTTGTTGAATATTAGAGATTTTGCAGATATGTTTTTAATACATACATTGTTTAGATTTACTTATATATTTCTACCCTTATAGAATAGAATAGAAAATCCCTTTATTGTCCCACAATGGGCAGATTTACAGCAGCAGAAAGATTATTGAAAATGGTCACACAAACATGGACTTTAGAAAAATGTATAAGAATAACATAATAGGGAAGAGTAAAAAAAAAATACAATTCTGTAAAGTGTTTTAACAATATAAAACTGGAGAATAAATAACCAATATGCAGCTATGGACATTTTTACAGTGATGGATATTTGAAAATAGCAGCAACATCAGAGATGTGCAGAATGACAGCAGCAGGTTATTTAACTGACTAAGGTTTCTATCATTACATTTGATTTGATTAGTTCCTGCTCCCGCTGGTTGGAACCTTTATTCCACTCTGGATTCTCATCAGTCTTTGTTCACTTTACAATAAAAAAGAAATAAATAAACAAACAGTTTTGGAAACTTCGGTTTTCATTCTTTTCCTGCTTTGTGTGTCAACTTTCGCGGTTGCTAAGCAACAGACCTTACGGCGATAAAACCCGCTGAAGGGTAGACCTGGTCGAATTCACAGCCAAAACTCTTCCGGTCTCCTTATTTTCACTGACTTCAAGGGATCCAGTCTAAGTAGACCGCGTCCTTGGAGGATGCAGCCCAGGATTTCGAACAGAGCCCCATTCTTGTTGTTTTTGAGCGTGGGTGAAAAACTCAGAGCGGAATCACTGTTGGTTTTTGGGTGGTGTAGTTTTTTTGACTCGCATTATAGTGTAGGCTTAAAGGAAAAAAACTACAAAATGGCGGCGCCGCGCCAGTACTGGATTTTTTTTCTTTCTATTTTATTTTATGTTTTGGCATTGGTCCTAGTTTTTTTTTTTTTTTTTAGTTCTTACCGGTTTGCTCCCGCTCCCGTCTGCTCCCGTTAATGTTTAATCCTGTACCGTCCCAATCACGTGATCGTTACTAATACTGACTCCCATCCCACGGGAATCCCACGGGAATCCCGTGACCCATGGGATTCCCGAAAAAATGTCAGTCTCTAGTTCAGACCCAAATGAAGAAGACCAAACAGGGAGACCAGGAGAAAAGGTTTAACAGGTTTTATTGAAGAGATAATGCTGAAAAGTGAGGGGAAGGCACAGCGATTAGTTCAGGCTCAGTGGGAAAATAGATTTGTGAACTTGGAGAAGAGAATTTGGTTGCTGACTCATGTTTCCAGAGAAGTTGTTGAATCTTTGACTCCAGTCTGTATGCTGTAGTTCCAGTGTTTGTCTGATTCAGTGGAGGGCGGAATAGGGTTTACCCAGAGAGCGGTTGAACGGAGAAACTGACTGCCATTCAGATTTCCTGCGGTACTTGAACGGGTCGTAATGGAGATGAATCCCTTTCTCAGTGTGAAGCTCAAACAATCTCTTGGGGAAAGTGGATCCAAACCTCCTGTTTGAACCCCAGCTCAGTTTGAAGCTCAGCTGATCCTTCCAGGGAGAGAAGGTCAGAAAAATCCAGTTTTCAGGATGACTTCCTGACGAGAGGCAAAGACAAACAATGTTAAAACTCAGGTTGACAAGAACTCAGTTTGACTCAGCAAAACTCAGCTTTGCAAGAGTACCCAAAACTGGTAAACACTCTGGCGTCGAGGTAGTGGCAGTCAGCAGCTTAAGAACACTCCATTAACGAGGAAAGCATCAGCAGGTGTGTGAGGAGGCGGACCACAACCAGGCGCCTCCTGGTGGATGAAGGGAGACCAACACAGAACACAAACACACAGACAGGAATCCTGACAATTACCCAACAAAAATCTCAAATGTTACATAGTCACATATGGTAATAAAATAATTACATGCAGATTATTATTTTGAAATTATATACCTTAATCCTGGTGTAATTACCCAACTACTAATTACTATAGTGTAGCTTGCTATGTTATTACCATGTTATTACATGGTTATTGACGTAATGTAAAAGAAAACGTTACCCAAATGTTCATTAAATTATGTTTTTTTTAATGTAAAACTAAAAATGCTAAAAAAACAAAAAACATCCTAAATATCAGTTTCATGTATATTGTTTTTAGATGTACCAGTCAGGAGGTCTTGACCTCAAAATAAACCCAATTCAAGAATAGAGATTAACAGATACTAAATTCAGTCACAAACATTTTTTAGATAAAAATCTAAATGAAATTAAAGTCAAGCTTTGAAACCTGGGTAGTATTAAACTAACCTGATTAAACAATCTATTTTCTGTGGTCTGTATAAAAATGTGATTATATACCAACTGAACTTTTTGCTACTTAGTATCTGTATTTTACTTTTGAGTTATATCTGCCAAGCATCTGTAAGCAGTTTGCATCAGTTAACATTTAAAACAACATTCTTTAGCCAAACTTTTATTTGAACAATGATAATAATCCTGAGCTATCTCTATAGTTCTGCTGCTATAGGCTTAGACTGCTGGAGGACATAGGGACCCCTTTTTCATCATTCTGCTTCATTCTATCTCTATTCTCCCACTCTGCAGAATCTATTAGTTCAATCTCTAACGTTCTGCTCTCTCTGCTTTTTCTCATAGTAGCTTCATCTGGTCTGTTCCTGTTTGGCTGTGACTCCATCCTGGAGAGAAATATCAGCTGTGCTGCTGCCATCAACACCTTTGTTTCTAGATGTTGGAGCTTGGCCTGTTTTCCAGTGTAGTCCTGTTTCTCTGACTGTGACTAACTGGATGTGCTCTCTTCATCCTCTGACATGGGAGCTGGCTCGGAGCTCGTCTGCCTGGCTGTGTGTTTCCTGGACGGGGCCGCCTGTGGAGCTGGTTGACAGTTGCCTTTTGTATCTATGCTTCTTTTTCTATGTCTGCTTCTGTCTCCTTGAACCCCAGTGGGCCTCAGCAGATGGCCGCTCACACTGAGCCTGGTTCTGCTGGAGGTTTCTTCCTGTTCAAAGGGAGTTTTTCCTCTCCACTGTCGCAACAAGCATGCTTAGTGTGAGGGATTGCTGAAGAGTCAATGAGTCGATGCAATCAGCTGGTTTTCCTTAGATAGAAAACTTTGAATTAATCTGACTGGATGATCTGGTGAACTGGAAAGTGACCTGAGATGATGTGTTGTGAATTGGCGCTATAGAAATAAACTAAATAGAATTGAATTGAATAATTAAGACCCAAAAACGTCTTTGCTCTCCTTTATGATTGTCTCTAGATTCAGGTGGCTTTGCTAGTTGTTTTTTTTGTCTTAATGGCTTGCTTTGATTTCTCCAGGTTTTAAAGCTTTGTTAAAGTCCCTCTCTGGAAAGTTCTGCAGTAGAGAGCTGATAGGAATCATGGGCCCTTCTGGAGCCGGGAAATCCACGTTAATGAACATTTTGGCTGGATACAGGTAGGAGGAGAAATGTTTAAGTTGCAGAAAAGACCCCTCAAACAGGATTAATACTATGCCAAGTTCTCTACAAACTATCACAATGTAATTGGATCACAGCAACTTGGAAAAAAATGTCCTTAGTGGAAGGACATTGCTGAAATTGCTACCCAAAAAAAACATATTCTCTTGCTATCGTTCGTATCCTGTAGATGCTCCTCCACCCTCAGCATGTTTAGGATGAACCTCTTATACGCCATGTTTACTATAGCATATAAGAGGAAAGCAGTAACATGGTGCCAGTTTGGCTTTTTTCTAGCATCGTCTTGGTCCTGTCAGAGGAGGGCGTGCAGTTCTGTGTAAGCGACCTCATGTTTAGTAGCATATTGTATGTTCAGTTTGTGCATCCCGTTTCTAATGGGTGCGTGTCATTTATGGTGCTCAGGGAAACAGGGATGAAGGGTCAGATCCTGGTAAATGGGAAACCCAGGGACCTGAGGACTTTCAGGAAAATGTCCTGCTACATCATGCAGGAGGACATACTGCTGCCACATCTCACTCCCAGGGAGGCCATGATGGTGAGCTGTGACAGAAGATCTGCAGAACACCAGGCTCTGATGTGCACAGCACCTAAAGAGCCGCCTCTCTCAGCTCAGGCTTTTTTAAGATGTAAGATAACAGTTATATTTTCCCTATTTTCTGCAGGTTTCAGCCAACTTAAAGCTTGATGAAACTTTGGAAGTCAAAAAAGAGCTGGTGAGTAAAAGTATGGGCATAAATATGATCTAAATAAGGTAATAGGCAGTAACGATAATCCCCCTTGTATTTAAAAACCCATATTGAAGAGGTTCAGCAGTATATCATGTGCTGTTTACAGATAGCAAACGGTAAAAGAAAGAAAGAAAAAAAGAAAGAGACTGATTTTAGACACCAACTTATTTTAAGGTAAACAATTCATGACATCGATTTCATATAATGTGAACACAGAGTTAAATATTAGCGGACTATCAGCCACAGAGCAGACAATATTGTTAAAGCAGCACTGAGAAAAAACTCTGACAGATAATTCTCCTATTCTATTCTTAACCATTCAAATAAACCCTTTTTTCTCTGTAACATTATTGTCATGATTTTATCTAAAGCTCGGATTCACATGCAGAGAGACCAATTCGGAGACACCAGGGGAAAGGTTTAACAGAATCTTTGACTCCAATCTGTGTGTTGTTTTCCAGAGTTAGTCTGATTCGGCGGAGGGTGGAACAGGGTTTACCCAGAACTCGGATGGTGTAGATGAACGGAGATACTTACTGCCACTCAGATTTGCTGCTGTACTTGAACAGGTCGTAGTGGAGATGATTCCCTTGCTCAGAGAGTAAACTCAACGTCCTCTCAAGGAGACTGGATCAGTTTGAGGCTCAGTTGAATCCTCCTGGGAGTGGAGGTCCAAAAAGGTTCAGTTTGCTGGATGACTTCCTACCATGTAGACAAGAACTCAGTCATACTCAGCAAAAACTCAGCTTGGTTAGAGTACCCAAAACTGGCAAACACTCTGGCGACGAGGTAGTGGCAGTCAGCAGCTTAAGAGCGCTCCGTTAACGAGGAAACCATCAGCAGGTGTGTGAGGAGGCGGACCAGAACCAGGCGCCTCCTGCTGGTGAAAAAGGAGACAAACAAAAACAAACACACAGACTGGAGCCCTGAAAATTATTCTTCTGCTAAAATAAATGGAACAGTTTGCCTGACTTACCAAAAAAATTGAACAATTTCCATTTATTAGCATTTGTTTTAGTACTAAAAATAAAAGCCACTATAGACCACACAATTCCACATTTTAGGAAAATATTTCAAGCATTAAATAATGGAACAGTCCACTGCAGAAATGTTCAAACCGCTCTTCATCCTTGCTATACAGTTCAGCATAAAAATCTGCAGCTCTTCGCCTTATGTCACCATCAAAAGTCAAAAGAACCCCGGCAGCTGATTTTAAACCATGCAAGAAATTGCTTTGTCCTTTCCACATCTTTTCACCAAAGCTCCCTGTCTGTTTGAGCCCAGCAAGTCAGCTAAAGCAGCTTTTTTGGACTTCAGGTTTTCAAAACAACCTTGATCTCCTGTGGATTATACAAAAAAACCTGCAAATCCACCATTTCAGTCTCCAGATCTGTTATAGATTAGGTTACATCAGATGAAACATTGACAGTGTGCTATTGACAGAATTCTTTGATTTTAGTTTTACCACAATCCCACCAATGCATTACAGGTTCAAAATTCCCTTCTATAGATAGAAAAAGCTAAGTTGGAAAACTCAATCTCTCAGTCGGCTCACCACACAGTCTACCACCGACTCCCAGCATGCAATGTGAAAGGAGGAAAGAAAAAAGAAACAAAGAAGACAATAAATGAACGAACGAGTGAGAGAAAAATCCTAAAGCCTCAGCATTGCAGTAGATCCTTTAACTGCTGTTTCCATATTTTTCTCCGTCATCTTTAATGTTTTGCTTCTTCCTCTGTTTTTGCTTTTCTTTTCCTCCATGTTACCATTGCAGGTGAATGAGATACTGACTGCCTTGGGGCTCCTGGACTGCGCCCACACTCGTACTAGCGCCCTCTCTGGTGGTCAGTGCAAACGTCTGGCTATTGCCTTAGAACTGGTCAACAACCCCCCAGTCATGTTCTTCGATGAGCCCACCAGGTAGAGAAAGGAACACCAATGTCTTACCGTACAGAACAACGTTTACATGGCAGAGGCTTTGCATTCAAGCAGACAGTTGAGCAGACTGGTTGGTATAAAAATGACCATTTATTATTTACTTATAGTACTAGCGTAGCTTTTCCCCTACTGTTGTGGCCGCTATAAGTAGATGTTAGCGTTTTTCCATATACATAATCCAAACTGCAAGCACCAGGATAATAAGGCAAACATGTTTTACTGGCAGGTTTCAACATTTTAAGTTAATTTAGGCATTAATAAACTGTTCCAGAGGAGTGATCATAGCGCTCTGCACCAGCAGTGCTGTGTCTGACTCCCTGCCAGCTCCCAGATCAGCTTCTCTGATTGATTGATGTGGCGCGTTGACCATTAAAAGTTAAATTTTTCCAACTCCAGCAGCTGCTGTTTGGTGAGTTCATCACGTGCCTCAGATGCTCAGAAGCTCATGAGGCGCTGCTCCTGCTTCTCCAGACGCAGGACCTTTAGATGCGCCTCAATCATATACTTCGCATGTATACCGCTGCTTCTGTTGCCCAAAGTGCATGCAGTGTGAACGTAGTATTAGATCTCTAGGATGTTGATTAGACAATGAAGAGATCCCCAAAATCCAACAGAGAAAATTTTGAAAAGTGAGGGGACAATACCAGAGAAGAGAGAGGAATTAATAATGGAAGTAATGAAGGGGAGGAGGGAGGTGAGACAGGTTTTGACCAGAGCTGTGGGGAGGGTTCAAGAGAACAGGTAGAGGACTTGGATTTACGAATGAGGTCAGAAATTTCTGAATAATGTGGGCAGTAGGAAGCAGGAGGATGACTCGCTATGTGGGAGGGGCAGAGGGGAAGGGAGAGGCAAGGCAGTCGTATGTAGTTGCTGGTGAATGGAGCTGATTTTTTTTATTAAAAAAGATTATTAAAGAATTACGAGTCTGACTTGAATAGATGAAAGAAGGCAGCCAATCAGGGGGTTCAAAAATCTTGTGCATTATAGAAAAGAGAGACTTGGAGTTAATGTCCTTGGAGCAGATAAGGTACATATACATATAGATATAACAGGGGGGCCAGTGTTGAAGGCAGACAAACAGTCGGATAGTTCAAAAGAAAATGCCCGATCAGCAGTTACAGCAATTCAATTCTATTCAGTTTATTTCTATAGCTCCAATTCACATCATGTCATATCAGGTCACTTTCCAGTTCACCAGATCATCCAGTCAGATTGATTCAAAGTTTTCTATCTGAGGAAAACCAGCTGATTGCATCGACTCATTGACTCTTCAGCAATCCCTCACACTAAGCATGCTTGTAGCGACAGTGGAGAGGAAAAACTCCCTTTGAACAGGAAGAAACCTCCAGCAGAACCAGGCTCAGTGTGAGCAGCCATCTGCTGAGGCCGACTGGGGTTCAAGGAGACAGAAGCAGACATAGAAAAAGAAGCATAGATACAAAAGGCAACTGTCAACCAGCTCCACAGGCGGCCCCGTCCAGGAAACACACAGCCAGGCAGACGAGCTCCGAGCCAGCTCCCATGTCAGAGGATGAAGAGAGCACATCCAGTTAGTCACAGTCAGAGAAACAGGACTACACTGGAAAACAGGCCAAGCTCCAACATCTAGAAACAAAGGTGTTGATGGCAGCAGCACAGCTGATATTTCTCTCCAGGATGGAGTCAGCCGGGAAGAGGATATCAGTTGTCCAAAGAGGTTCTGTTGTTATAGAACCCTTTATATCCGAGCCATATCCGATGGAGGTTTTGTTTCTCAGGTTAAGTATTAACAGTCTTTATTCCAGTCATGTTTAACATATCAATCATTTATAAATTAAGTGCATTTTTTCTTGAATTTAGGAGGTAAATGAGACATTTTGCCAATGGAACAAGACAATTTACATCAAAATAAGAAAAAACAATGGCCTTGTCTTATTTCAAGTGCATATTATTTAATTATCTTACTTTAAGAGTAATAATTCTCATTCAATTGGCAAATACAGTGGGGCAAAAAAGTATTTAGTCAGCCACCAATAGTGCAAGTTCTCCCACTCAAAAAGATTAGAGAGCCCGGTAATTTTCATCATAGATATACCTCAACTATGAGAGACAAAATGAGAAAAAAAATCCAGAAAATCACATTGTCTGATTTTTAAAGAATTTATTTGCAAAATATGGTGGAAAATAAGTATTTGGTCAGTTACAAACAAGCAAGATTTCTGGCTCTCACAGACCTGTAACTTCTTCTGTAAGAGGCTCCTCTGTCCTCCACTCGTTACCTTCATTAATGGCACCTGTTTGAACCCGTTATCAGTATAAAAGACACCTGTCCACAACCTCAAACAGTCACACTCTAAACTCCACCATGGCCAAAACTAGAGAGCTGTCAAAGGACACCCGAAACAAAATTATAGACCTGCACCAGGCTGGGAAGTCTGAATCTGCAATAGGTAAACAGCTTGGTGTGAAGAAATCAACTGTGGGATCAATTATTAGAAAATGGAAAACATACAAGACCACTGATAATCTTCCTCGATCTGGGGCTCCACGCAAGATCTCACCCCGTGGGGTCAAAATGATCACAAGAACGGTGAGTAAAAATCCCAGAACCACACGGGGGGACCTAGTGAATGACCTGCAGAGAGCTGGGACCAAAGTAACAAAGGCTACCATCAGTAACACACTACGCCGCCAGGGACTCAAATCCTGCAGTGCCAGACGTGTCCCCCTGCTTAAGCCAGTACATGTCAAGGCCCGTCTCAAGTTTGCTAGAGAGCATTTGGATGATCCAGACGATGACTGGGAGAATATCATATGGTCAGATGAAACCAAAATAGAACTTTTTGGTAAAAACTCTACTCGTCGTGTTTGGAGGAGAGAGAATGCTGAGTTGCATCCAAAGAACACCATACCTACAGTGAAGCATGGGGGTGGAAACATCATGCTTTGGGGCTGTTTTTCTGCTAAGGGACCAGGACGACTGATCCGTGTGAAGGAAAGAATGAATGGGGCCATGTATCGTCAAATTTTGAGTGAAAACCTCCTTCCATCAGCAAGGGCATTGAAGATGAAACGTGGCTGGGTCTTTCAGCATGACAATGATCCCAAACACACCGCCCGGGTAACGAAGGAGTGGCTTCGTAAGAAGCATTTCAAGGTCCTGGAGTGGCCTAGCCAGTCTCCAGATCTCAACCCCATAGAAAATCTTTGGAGGGAGTTGAAAGTCTGTGTTGCCCAGCGACAGCTCCAGAACATCACTGCTCTAGAGGAGATCTGCATGGAGGAATGGGCCAAAATACCAGCAACAGTGTGTGAAAACCTTGTGAAGACTTACAGAAAACGTTTGATCTCTGTCATTGCCAACAAAGGGTATATAACAAAGTATTGAGATGAACTTTTGTTATTGACCAAATACTTATTTTCCACCATATTTTGCAAATAAATTCTTTAAAAATCAGACAATGTGATTTTCTGGATTTTTTTTTTTCTCATTTTTTCTCTCATAGTTGAGGTATATCTATGATGAAAATTACCGGCCTCTCTCATCTTTTTGAGTGGGAGATCTTGCACTATTGGTGGCCAACTAAATACTTTTTTGCCCCACTGTACTTATTTACCTACTCAAATGAAGGGTAAATACACTTATTTTTACTTCTTTCTAGATTGTTTTTGCAGTGCAACTTCATTGGTTACTGCTGCTGGAATAAAGCACTGTACACAACCCCACCCCTCAAAAGCCCACAAAGTACCGGGTCTCTTAAGGGTCCAAAGCAACAAGATAACAAAGCACGGGGAACACAAATTTACCCGAGTAAATGCATGTGGTAAACTTTTGAGTGCCAATGGAAAAGCGGCTAAACTCAACCATTTATCTAGCTATTGATGATTTTGCACTTGATTTTCGTGCGTAAGTAGTGACAATTCCAGACTATTTATAGTTAAGGAAATTAATTTCATATTTGTTGTCCTGTTGTCATATTTCCTTGAGTTCATTAAAGTGTTGAATTAGCGTATCCTGAGCTGCTCATAGATTTGCTTTCTCTTATTTCAGTGGTTTAGACAGTGTGTCCTGCTACCAAGTGGTGTCCTTAATGCGATCACTTGCACTGGGAGGACGTACTATTATCTGCACCATTCACCAGCCGAGTGCCAAACTGTTTGAAATGTTTGACAAGGTGTGTATCTGTTCACTCTGTAATGCTCACAGGTCACAATGCCCTCTTCCCTTCTAGATGTCTGTCAGAACAGCAATGCTTATAAAACTCATATCTCATCAGCTTTCCAAGATAAATTGTCTTTTTTACTTCTTAGCATTAAACTCTCTTTCTTCCCCAGCTGTACATCCTCAGCCAGGGTCAGTGCATCTATAAAGGATCGGTGCCATACCTCATCCCTTACATGAAGATTTTGGGTCTCAACTGTCCGACCTATCACAACCCTGCTGACTTCAGTGGGTTCACATTTCTACCAAATCTAAGTTTTACCCTTTTTTTAAGTTGACTTCTTAATTTAATTTCTTTCACCATCTCTTCTGATCAAGTCATTGAGGTGGCGTCAGGAGAGTACGGGGACCTGAACCCTGTGCTCTTTGAGGCTGTTCAGGGTGGAATGTGGGCCCTTGAACATAAGAAGAACCTCCGTGAAACCAATGGGACGCTGATTGTTGCAGCAAACAGCTCCATGGTAGGTAGAAGATGATGTCCATGTGTCACAATTTGGTTTAACGTTTCTTAATTGGACCCAAAAGCAGAAGCTGAGAGGCAGAGGTGAGTTCTTGGAGGGTTTAATGCGAGATCAGGCAACAAAAACAGGTATCCAAAAATCCAACTTAAAAAATGTTAAACAAAAACAGGAATCCAAAAATCCAACATAAAAATCAAACACTAACCAGAACCATGGAGACATCAGGGAAAAACCAACAAGGAGCCAGGGTGAGGAAAGGTAAGACGAGGAACCAGCAAAGAGGGACTGCAGAGGGAGTGTATTTATGGCTGACTGAACAAAGGTAGAGTTAACGAGCTGATAGGGAGCAGGTGTGATTAGAGCTGACGAGGAAGCAAACGGAAAAGAACACAAGGAGGCAGCAGAGGACAGACAGAAAAACCTAAGCAACTTAAATGAATCCAGACACACCAAAAAAGCTAGAAAACAATGAAAAACCTGGCTAAACTTGAAACAGAAAACTTAAAGAAAAACAACAGAACCAAGATCGTTACACCATGCTTGATTACCAGATGTCTTAGTAGCTTAACATATATTTAATGGTCAATGGGTCGATGATAACAGGCATTGCTGAAAGAAACATTTTCCTGGGTTTCAACCAGGAAGAATTAGATTAGATTTATTTATTTATTTGACAGGGACAGTGTACATTAATGAGCATTCCTGCAAAGGCTATTTTTCATCTGTTCTCCGTGGGCAGATCTTAGAAATGTCTACCTAAAAATACAACAGTAAGAATTTTATAGTGAAAAATATAAATATTAAAAAAAATTAAAAAAACAGCTATAACTCTTCAAGACATTAAGAGTCATTTTTGGTTAATAAAATAGAACAAAACATTCAAATAAAAATAATTACACTATTTTTAAGATTTGAGATTGCTGAAAAGTCAATTAGATCTACGTTATATATATAGTGACAAGTTTGATCTTATGAAATGGAAATTTGTTATATTGAATTTGACTATTTATCTGGGATTCTGGGATTTAAAAGTTAGCTCAGGGTCTATTAGGATGCCTAGGTATTTGAATTCTGACACAGCTTTTACCAACTTTTTCCACTGCAACATCAATAGAAGAAATCCAAATTCATTTTTTTTTTTTATGTTGTGTCTGAAGGCCAATTTATGCTTCTGACGCATAGCCTCTGCAAGCATCAAATCTTTCTCTGTGCACGACCACGCCCCCTGTGCGAAGGTTCTGCAACTGTAATCGCGCACCTCAAAAAACTCCTGACTACGTATCAGAAGGTCGCAAATTCGCCCAGACCTCAAGCGGAAGTGCGCAGAGGAAAATCAGCTGTGATTGGTCCTTGGTATGCCTTAACGGCTGTCCGTGTGGTCATCCTTCTCGATTCGGTGCCAGGGGGCGCAATATTTAGAAACCGAGGAACAATGGACAACTACGATGAAAAGTTAATCAGTCTTTTTGCAAAGTCCATTAACAGAACCTGTTCCTCTTCGATGTCTAGCAACTCTAGATCCATCTCCATGACCGTGATATCTTGCAGACACGCCATTGTTTTTCTAGAAAATAAACACTCCCGCCAGCGCCGCCAAAGTTCTCGTGAGTTCTCCAGTGGGCTTCCCCTTGTGCTTTGGCAGGAAACTGCTGTGCGTCCCTAGAAATTCCAGACCAAAGTTGCTGAAGCATACCAGCAAAACAGGTTTGCAACCAGTCCCAAGCAACATTTAATGTGTGTGGTTGCAGAAGTATAATCTGCCCTTTATTCTAAAGTTATAAAACCTGATGTTGCTGATTTTTATGTCTTAGTTATCTGTAAATATTGTGTTGAATATTTACAGTCAATCTGAACTGTAACTGATTAATGTCATGAAACTCGTCCGTGTTGAATTTATGTTGATAATAAAGTGATCTTCTGTCTTTTCCAGAATGCTGGACACATAGAGATCCATACTTTTGCCACAAGCACGCTCACACAGTTCTGCATCCTCTTTAAGAGAACCTTGATAACTATATGTCGAGATCAGGTAGGTGACCGTATTGTGCCATCAGATTCAATTGCCTAAAGGCCAGAACACACCGAATCGTGCCTAAGAGGTCGTGGTGTTTAGCGTCAACTGAAATTAAGTGGGGATGATTTCCTGCAGGGGGCAGCATAGCTCCAACTGATAGACCCCAGGTCTATTTTATTCGGACTACGCAGCAATTCAGCAGCAATTTCATGGGTCTTACAGGGACGCAGTTACAAAGTAAAACACATCCGCTTTGGGGGAAAATCCCCCCAAAAAATCTGTTAATCTCACGATGAAAGAGTCAGTTTGGAGTCACACATCGCGTTTATAGTGAGCAGGACAGACTGGAGCAAAAACAATGAATGAAACATTAAAATAGAAACTTTCCCCATGATGGGAGTTCAGGAGGACAGGAAACGGATAAAGTAGTGATCCTCTTTGAGCCTCACAGAAACCAGAATCAGGAGGAGCAGACAGAGCAGGTCAGCAGCGTATCTCTCTCACCTCTTTATGGAAACAAGAAAGAAAAACTTCCCAGATCTCTCAGAGAATCACCTCTCTGCCTCAGTCACCATAGAAACCATCCCACGCTGTTTAATGCTGCATTTTTATTTTCTTTACACGTAGATCTCATTATGTTTTTAATAGATGAAGATTCTCTATCTGTTCTGGTTCTAGAAACTGCACAGACTCATTAAGTAGAGCTTGGCTTTACATAATGCACCTCTGGTGTTTTCTTTTGTTTTTTTTTAATACTTCATCATAATCTGTCCAAGTCAAATGTGGGAAATTTTTTTACTTCTTGTATAGCACAGAGATGAGAAGTGTAAAAAATCTATGCAGATCTGCTCACCCTGCCTATTCTGAGCCTCTCTATATGCAGTCAGTGTGACATGGAAAAAAATCGGATCAGTAAAATTCGTTCAGAGCCGGTGTGTTCAGGCCTTTATTTAAAGCTGTGAGGCAGTTACTCTATGTGATATGATACTGAAACTGCAAGTTTTCTGCCGTTGCTCTTGTTTCAGGTTTTGACCCACCTTAGACTGATCTCCCACATCACCATCGGCATAATAATAGGTTTGCTCTATTTGAACATTGGCAACGATGCCAGCAAAGTGTTTAACAACACTGGATTCCTCTTCTTCTCTATGCTGTTCCTCATGTTTGGAGCTCTCATGCCGACCGTGCTGACCTGTGAGTATTACTATGAGGCTGTTTCACAGCAGTCCATATAAGTTGCTGTAGATGCCTGTGTGTAAAGCTCCAATCATTCACCCAACAGTTCCTCTGGAGATGTCCGTTTTCCTGCGGGAACATCTGAACTACTGGTACAGCCTTAAGGCTTACTACCTGGCGAAAACCATGGCTGATATTCCCTTTCAGGTAATCTAGCAGCTTTGATAAGGCTAAACCATTTAACTGTTGAACAAGTTTACCGTTAACACAAAGTGAAGCTCAATTATGACCTCTAGTGTTGGTTGCGGGCATTGGTTTTCTGCTCCTGAAATTGTCTCAAAGGTATAGTGGACGACCTTTTATTTCTAGATGGATTATCTCAATCAGTGGTCCTCCTAACTGTCAATCATTCTGGTGATATGTTTACGTAAGGCCCTCCTACGTGCTCGTCCTGTTAGCTCATCGGCGTCGCCAGACCCCATTTACTGGGGCACGTGCCACAGTATAAATGAGCTGTGCCCCAGTATAAATCTCATGAATATTTGCAACAGTGATACATTTTTTTAATGCATCAATTTAGATAATTCCAACGGGAGGAGACGTATATTTCTACTCAAATGCGCAGCAAGTGTGTTGTTAACTCCAAGTTGAGGATGTATTAGCGCCCCCACGTCAGCGCATGTCACTGCATGAACTGCAGGTAAATTGACGCTCTGCTCTCATCTGAGTTGGATGGGACACTGTGCGGCCACGACGCATTTTTAGTTCTGGTAACGTTTCTTACCTGTCAATTTTATTATTTTCCCAGTGAAACCACATGATTTATAGGCTATTGACTGAAAATGACTGCATTGGTTTGTAGATGGATATCAGGAAATTCCTCACATGAAGCAGAGACAGGGAAGCAGTAAAACAAGATGAGAGAAGGGGGGGGGGTAAGGTCCCGCGATGAATTAGTGTTTTAAGCTAACTAGTTACATTAGGAACGTTATAAGCAACATGATAGATATTTACATAATTATAAATTTACGTTTTTTTAATGTTTGCTGTAGAGAATGAGAATGCAGGTGCTGGAGTAGGAAAGGGAGGAGGAGGCGAGACTGACAGGAGAGAGACAGGTGAGAGACAGGTGAGAGACAGGAGAGACAGGACCATGAAGGTGATGAGGGAGCAACAACCAGCTTCCACAAACAAGAAGGAGACATTAGTGACTTAGGCGGAAAGCATGAAGGTCCTAAAAAAGTGAAGTTGTCCCACTGTCCCCAGGACAAATTTGGAGTAAAAAAAACTTTCATTTAATTCAAAATGGTTTGAAAGCTTTTCCTGGTTGAAAAAGAAAACCTTGTCATCAAGGATATGCAGTGTGTTTTCAACTTGCTTGATGACATCATGTTCCCACACTAACGCAGGTCATCCAGATCTCCTCACCATCCCAGTCTACAGCTGGAGTTGTGAAAGGTCATTCAGTGTGTTGAGAAGCTGCACACTTGGCTGAGGTGCACAATGGGACAAGACAGGCTCCATCATCCTGCTATTTTATCAGTTGAAAAGGAAGAACTTTCTAAGCTGAGTCACAGTCTAGTGATTGACCGCTTTGCAAAAATTAAAAATGGGAGGTACACTTTAATGCTCAATAAATAAAATAAAAACTTAGTTCAGGTTGGTTAAACTTTCCCCTGAACTAAAACTCTGAAACCTAGGAATTAATGATTACTTCAGAATGTGTATTAGGAAACTTTTTATTTTTAAAGTTGGTGATGTCTTATTTTTTATAGCAATGTTGAAATTGTTCATGTTTGTTAAAACAAATATGCTCTTACACTCATTAATATCTCAACTGGTAATTTTGGTAGGAATGTATCAGGGTGGGGCAGTGTGCTTGCCTGTATTTGTGTATGGCAGGAGGGGCATATGCGGTGGGGGGCCAGTGCCCCAGTAAAGCTTTGTGCCTAGCAACGCCCCTGCGTTAGCTATCTTTTTCTTTCAGGCGTATATCTGTGAGCTACGGTTTCAGACAGTCATTGAAGCTCACCTTTCTCACCACGGTTCTTTGAAAATGGCGGCAGCTCATAGGAGAAAAAGTGTCTACGAAGTGAATGAGAATAAAAGAAAGGCCTCCGAAGAGGCAGATGTATCCTAGAATGCTTTGCGCGGAGAGCTCTACTCGTAACTAATAACAAAGATGGCGCAGGCACCGCGTGGTGGAGGAGGAGTTACGTGGCCAGCGGAGCAAAAAGCAGTGATCATCTGTCTGAACGGTCAGTTAACTGAGTTCACTACAAAGTTCACTATATAGTCCCCACTGGATGTGGACACAGTAAGCTTCTATGAACTATTGTCATGATGGGTCTAATATTTTTTGCCCACATGTAGAAACACTCACAGAGAGATTGTAAAAGTTTGAATGTTTATTTTAAGACAAGCAAAAAAAAAACAGGAACCAGGTTAACACAGCTTGGTGGGACCAATGATCCTGGTGTGACTGCACATAAGGAGAGAAAGAAATGAGGAGTTGGTGGGGAAAATGCCGAAGACTGAGGCTTTGTTCTTACTTGATCTAGCTGCCAGAGTTTGGGGGTTGGGGGGTGCATGATTCCAGTTGTGGGGGCTTTGGTTGGTTGATGGTGGACGAGACGTTGGAGGGTGGACTGGTTAGTTTATGGTAGCACAGAGGAGCAGCGGAGCAGACTGTCAACTGGAGACTTTGATGTGGTCTGAGCTCAGAGGGGAGGAGTTGTGGAACTCTCAGCGTCTCGAGAGGTTTTCTTCCAGGGCTGGAAGGACTCGAAAAATCCCAAAGGGTCTGAAAGGTTTCCTGCTGAAGATTCACGAGAAATGCTCTGGCGTAAAGGTGATGACATTCAGCTGCTCATATACTCCTCTGAAGTGATGATGGTTGATTGCAGGTGTGGGTTGTTGAAACGTGTAGGCAAGCCATCCAGGACAGAGTAACCAGATGGCACCATCTGGTGGACAAACGGTGGAACTGAAAAGGAAAACAAGCTAACCCCACAAACTGGAACCCAACTACTATGAGAACAGCAGATTTTAAACAGTGTGTGCATGAGGAGAAATGGGCTCGTGCACGCTCTTGCACATGCATTTTTTTTTTTTTAAGTGGAGAGGGCGGGTCTTTTAAAAAGATCCTCCACAACACCTTTAAATCTTGGTGTGTTTTCCTGTGAGAACGTTCTTTATGCAGGGGGTGGGTTTGTTCCCTTAGAGGAGTGTGTGTGTATTGGGATATTTGAAAGGTATAAATGCATGTACTAAGATTTACTCAGTCAGAGTCTGAGGACTCATCTCTCCATCTGAGGACGCTAAATAAATCAGAACCTTATTTCTTGCAAGAAAGGCCTCTGTCTCAGATCCCTAACTAAAAATCAGATTAAAAACAATGATTTCCTTTTTCCCATTGTCGCAGGTAATCTGCCCCATCATGTACTGCAGCATTGTGTACTGGATGACAGAGCAGCCTCCAGAGGCCACCCGCTACCTGCTCTTCATAGCCCTGTCCATCTGTACTGCCCTTGTGGCCCAGTCCTTAGGCCTGCTGGTTGGTGCTGCTTCCACATCTCTTCAGGTGCGATGAATCTCTATCCTCAGTGAAATCTAGGACCCCTCACGGTGCCCGTATGACATGTTTTGTCCTCTGCATGGATCTACAGGTAGCTACATTCATTGGACCGGTCACAGCAATCCCAGTTCTGCTTTTCTCTGGTTTCTTTGTGAACTTCGACACCATCCCTAATTATCTGCAATGGAGCTCCTATGTGTCGTACGTCAGGTGTGTGAATCTAAGTAGCATCATGGTCATCTGAACCACAGTTTTCAGATTATCAGAGAAAGGGCTAAACTCCAAGTATTTGTATGCTATATATATTTTTTATGTGTCTTGTTATTCTATGTTAAAATACTGATGTTTTTAATTACCTGTCAATTATTTAATCACTCATAGAAAAATAAGTGATCTAATATAGAATAGATTTTTATTTTAAAAATTCTTACTTATCTAAAGGTCACATCTAATTTACTTGTGGACATTTCAAAGCTTATAAAATCTCACCTTTTAACAGGATGCAAATTAGGTTTGCGTCTGTAAAATTATCAAAAGGGAAGGCTCAAAAAAAATGTATGCAGAACAGAACATTCATATTAGAGGATGCATAAAGATTATTACTCTTTGACAGTCAGGTCTGCTTCAGTCTCTTCAGATGGAGGCTTAGTGGCACACAAAAAAAAATGAAAAGATTTCATCCATCTTATCTGGGGTCGGGCTATGGGGGTAGCAGCTTCAGTAGGGAGGCCCAGACGTCCCTCTCTCCAGCCACTTGGTCCAGCTTCTTTGGCAGAATCCCAAGGCGCTCCCAGGCCAGCAGAGAAACATAGTCCCCCCATCGTGTCCTGGGTCTCCCCCTGGGCCTCCTCGCAGTGGGATGTGCCTGGAACACCTCACCAGCGGGACGTCCAGGAGGCATCCTAACCAGATGCCCGAGCCACCTCAATTGGCTTCTCTCGATGTGGAGGAGCAGCAGCTCTACTCTGAGTCCCCCCCTAATGACTGAGCTCCTCACCCTATCTCGAAGGGAGAGCACAGACACACTAGAGATGAGGGTAGGAACGTAGATCGACCGGTAAATCGAGGGTTTGCTTTTTGGCTCAGCTCTCTCTTCACCACCACAGACCGGTACAGCGCACGCTTCACAGCAGACGCCGCACCAATCCGCCTATGATCTCCCGCTCCATCTTCGCCTCATTTGTGAACAAGACCCCAAGATACTTAAACTCCTCCACTAGGGGCAGAATATCCTCCCCAACCTGGAGAAGGCACTCTACCCTTTTCCGGCTCAAGACCACGGTCTCGAATTTGGAGGCACTGATCCTCATCCCGGCAGCTTCACACTCGGCTGCGAAAGGCTCCAGTGAGAGCTGTAGATCACGCCCTGATGAAGCCAATAGAAACGCATCATCTGCGAATAATAGAAGCAATCCTAAGGCCACCAAAACGGATCCCCTCAACACCTTGGCTGCACCTAGAAATTATGTCCATAAAAGTTATGTGGAATTGCTGGCCGGGACAGAAGACAGAAGCTTCCGCCTGTTCAGTAAGGCCAACGATTGCCTTTAACAACCCCCCTTTTCAGAGACATAGACAGGTATGGGGCATTGCAGGCTAACAAAGTTAGTTTTCTCTTTTATCTGGGAGCAAAGCTTCACTGAATCTTTGAAAAGTCAGTGTGGTGTATCCAATTTTCCCATTTTTTCAGTATATTGTGCACTTTTTTGTTGACCACATTCACAAAAGCTCTTCCCTCTATGAGAACAGAAGCTTTATTGTCAACTTCTTACCGTCTGTATCCCTTCAACAGGTACAGCTTTGAAGGTGTCCTGCTCTCTATCTATGGGATGAACCGCTCAGAGCTGCAGTGTCCTGGGAAGGTGTGTAAATTCCAACAGCCTGAGGAGGTCCTGCAGTTATTAGATGTGGAAGACGCAAAGCTCTACATTGATTTCATTGTCTTGGGTATCTTCTTCATCATCCTTCGACTGACGACTTACCTCGTACTGCGCTATAAGGTCAAGTCTGAGAGATAGCATATCCTGTCTTTTTCATTGGACGTCTTCTTGTGCACAGATTATGGGATGTCATATCGGAGTTTGATTACTTCATGTTCTCTGATTGCTGCTTAATGAACAGAACACAAATTCTGGTCTCCAGTCAAACAATAACTGCAGTCAAGGTGCTTAGAGGTCATCAAATAAATCACCAGCTTTACCTCATGGAAACTGATGGATCCACAAAGGCACATGGCATCCAGACTGAGTCATCTTCACAAGCATCGCCGTCTGGCAAATGTTCTTAAATAGGACAGAGATGTTTTCTTAAAGTGAAATAAGGTGTAAATATTCACACAAAGTGAAAACATCTTCATCATGAAGATGCCTACCAACATCTGAACACACTTAGAAGTAGGGCTGTCGCAGGTTGAGGAATCCCCCCTGCACCATCTTTTTTTCTTTATTCTAATCTATTTCGCAAATGTACTACTAAATGTATATTGTTAAATTACCAACTACATGGCAACCTTTTACTTTGAAACATGGTGCTTAAACATTAAAAAAAGGTTATAAAAAAAGGCATGGCAATTTTATAAACTTTATGCAGATCAAAGGGCAGTGATGGCACAGATATGCCTCATTTCTCCGACGGAACTTAAGAAAATTCAGAAGAAGGCTGAACTTTTAAAGGCAAATTTGACTTAAGCATCTTTAATAAAAAAAATTTAAAAAAGTTCCCGTTTTGTTATTTTTTTATTTAAGTGCGCCTATACAAAATTAATTGTAACAGGCGCCATAATTCTTAATTCACACACAAACAAACAAGACGGTGATTTAAAGCTCAGCCATGCCCTTGTTGCGGGCAAATGAAACCAGCATGTTAACCTTATGGTTTGAGAGGATCTGAGAGGGGTGCCAACATTTCCAGCGACACTGCAAACCCTCTCGGACGGTGCGCTCATTAGAGGAGCGACCGGAAAGCTGGTTTCTCCTCAGTGGAAAATGGCACCATCTCTTCAACCCGGTCATTGTCTCTGCTAACTTAGCGACTCAAGCAAAGGCTTTGCCGACCCCAAGCTGTCGGCTGGCACCGGCATGAGCCGCCCCACGACTCTGCATGGCAGGACGCAGCAGTAGCCGCGCCGTAACAGCTGGATGGTAGCTAGATAGATGAGCCCTTACATTCGTTGTGTTACAAATTGCCTCATTTAAATTGTCAGGCTCCCCTTTTTCATTTGGCTGAAAACCGAAATGCTTCCAAAGTGGAGAACAAACATTTGGTTTTGATATCAGTGCAGCTGCCATTGTGTCCTTCTCAACTGTTGTCCCAACATACAATGATGGCGGTGGCTGGTTTTGTAGCGCGGTGAGTTTCTTGATATCGCGATATTTCATTTGTGCGGTTATCGTGACAGCCCTACTTAGAAGTTAAATGAGTCAGATAAGCTAACCAACAGGCCTTGTTGCTGTTATGTCTGAGTACACACATCATGATTATTGGATAATCTGAAATACACATAAAAATATGTCCAAAGACATATAGTGTTTGGAAGGTACAACGGCGTATTAGGGCCATTCAAACACAGTAAAAAATTGAATTTAAATTTTGGAGTTTAAAGTTACATTTTTATAAGAAAAAACACAAAAACATTTACAAAATTAAAAGATATAATTATAAGATAAAAAGTAGCAAATTGATAAGAAGAAAACATACAAATTTAGAAGAAAAAAGTAGCAATTTTTCAAGATTTAAACATTAAAACATTTGCGGAACAATGCAAGATTATGATACATGTTAATGAAGGCTACATGAAGCACATGCAACATTATTTCTTTAGCGATGGAATGAGATGGAACAATGGCCACTCATGGATGTTTTTAAAGTAAAAATGAGTGATACAATGCCCCATACCTGTCTGTCTCGAAAAGGGGTCGTTAAAGAGAATTGTTTGCCTGGTTGAATAGGCGAGGCCTTATGTAAAGGGGTTGGGGTTACACCAGTACAGTTGTTGGACTAGAAAGAAGAAAGAAGATTCTGCCTATTCAGCCAGACCAACAATTCCCTCTAATGACCCCCCCCCCCCCCCCCCCCCCCCCTTTCAGAGACATAGACAGGTATGGGGCATTGCAGGCTAACAAAAGAAGCCAAACGACCAAAGGGGGGGATCCGTTCATCCGTTTCTATTTGCATGTTTTCTAAACTAAAACCAGGCTTTGTTGGGCTGCTGGATAAAACCTGGAACTAAACGCTATTTCTGACATTTCAGATTGAAAAATCTTCCTGGATGGAAGAGAAACGTCTTCAAACTGGGAAACTAAGTGGATTGTTTTTAACTTTTTTTTCTGGACCTTCAGAGTGTTGCATGGGTTTCCAAGTCAAGTAAGACGAGGGAGTGGTGCAGTTAAATTTAAGATGAAGAGTGCTGACAAGTCCTTCTTTTTTTGTTGTTGAAAAGATAGCTGGAATACTTTTTTACTTATTTATCTACCACAGTCAGTCACTGCAGTGAACTATACTTCCCATCTTCCAGTGAAAGTGCCTTGAGTTGACAGAGTAGATTGAGGAGAAAATTCACATCAATCCCACTGGATTTTTACTTCCACAGGTTTGGGATTAGTTGTTTGTATACAGGAAGGCACAATGCAAATTTCAATTGTTGCTTATTGGTTGGATTAATCTCACCACTTGAGGCCCTAAAGCTATATTTAAGCTATCGAACATCACCAGACAGCAGTTTTCCACCTTCAAACTCACTTATTAAATACGGTTCAACCTGAAAAACCAATTAAAGGAAGATTTTTTTTTATGGCTTTGCGCTCAATGAATTTTATTATATGCATGAGTTCCTGGATGAGAACAGGGATGAAGCCCCCCCGGGCTTAAAACTGGTGGTGAAATGGAGATGGTATGAAAATGTTTGCCAGCTGGAACAAGGCGCAGGTTAGTATGAAGTCCATGATGAGAAAGCATAGAGCAACAGTGGAGAGAAAAAACTCCCCTTTGGGAAGAAATCTCTGGCTGAACCAGGCTCAACATGGCAGTTTTCTGCCAGACCGGCTGGGGGTGCCTCGTGAAAGCAGTACGAGTCTAAAGGATGACTTCAATAGGGGCGAGGCAGCAGCATGGAGAAGGAGCCAGAGGAGCTTGAAAGGATGGTGGAGGACGAGATGGAGGAGGGTTGAAAGTCTGACATGCGGTCCAACTCCAATGCTTGTTGCTGGCAGGTTGAGCTGTTGAAGTCTTAAGCAGGACGCTGTTGGATTACGAGCAGGTGTGGTTGATTGCTAATTGGATGCTTCGCAGATGGATGACCCTCTGACTACAGACAGTTTATTTAGTTGAACTTCTGCCTGGGCTTCATTTGATAATACTTTCATGACTTTAGACATCCACGTCTGATCCTGTCAACATTATGGGAGAAGTGGTAGAGGCAGAGGACCTCAAGAAAAATTACCTTGTAATCCCATAGAAATTGGAACTATACCCTGTTTAATCTTTTATATGTATATATATATATATATATATATATATATATGTATATATGTCCATCCATCCATTTTCTGACACGCTTAATCCCAAGCAGGGTCGCGAGGGGTGCTGGTGTCTATCTCCAGCTGTCAGTGGGTGAGAGGTGGGGTCTCCAGTCCATCACAGGGCAACACAGAGACAAACAACCATTCACACTCCGTCCAGGAAACACACAGCCAGGCAGACGAGCTCCGAGCCAGCTCCCATGTCAGAGGATGAAGAGAGCACATCCAGTTAGTCACAGTCAGAGAAACAGGACTACACTGGAAAACAGGCCGATCTCCAACATCTAGAAACAAAGGTGTTGATGGCAGCAGCACAGCTGATATTTCTCTCCAGGATGGAGTCACAGCCAAACAGGAACAGACCAGATGAAGCTACTATGAGAAAAAGCAGAGAGAGCAGAAGGTTAGAGATTGAACTAACAGATTCTGCAGAGTGGGAGAATAGAGATAGAATGAAGCAGAATGATGAAAAAGGGGTCCCTATGTCCTCCAGCAGTCTAAGCCTATAGCAGCAGAACTAGAGAGACAGCTCACTGCATTAACTGGTCTGCCGAGGCTTCGCTCATCTCCTAGATTAAGTAAAGTTTTCGGTGATGTCTACAGTGTGTTTGACATTTAGTTGATAGTTTCAGCTCAAGTTAATCTGGTGATAAGAAGATTCAGCTTGACAGCAGTTACAAATAACTGCACTTTCACCTGAAAATGGCAATATAAAAGCTCTGTGGATCCATGGCTTTTCTCCATGTCTTCTTTGGTTTTTCCATGTTGATTTAACCTTTCCTGGTTTCACATCAGCCAGCTCTGCCCTCTTCTTCTTCTGTTTGAAATGCTGGCGGGCTGACAGCCCGGTCATTGGCACATTAACCCTGCCTCCTGTTCCGGAGTATGAGTCAAACTGTAAAACGCAGCAGTCAGCAACAGACTTTCACAAAATAAAAGAAACATGCGTTAATGCAAGATTATATTATATACATATATGTATATATATATATATATATATATATATATATATATATATATATATATATATATATATATATATATATATATATATATATATATATATATAGTTTTAATGATTTTTAAGTAAAATTCAAAAAGCACAAAAAACAAACAGCTAGCTTTACCTATTTTTGTTATACTCTTTTGTTATTTTTAATTTGTTATGTTATGATATGTATTTGATAGGTATATATAATTTTTTCTGTATGTATTTGTCCAGATCCATCTGTGTCACAGAGACAACATGCTGATATCATGTTTTGGTGCTATCTGATGTGTCATGTTTAATATGAACGTTTATGTCATGTATTTTACGGCACATTTTAAAGGAAATTAAAAACATAAAGGCAGACCAAAGAAAATTAACTTTAACTTAAATAGTTTTCATTTATGTTTTACAGTTTATGAAAGTTTGAAATCCATCTTCTGTGTTCTGAAAGAACTGCAGTTTTTACTGGGAAATAATAATATGTACTGTTTAAATTTCCATTTGGGGAGAAACAGGTGGAAATACCAACATAATTAACTTAACAACTGAATTCTCACAGTAGATTTGTTATGAAAAACAGGGAAAATACATTAGTTTCACTTACTGTTTGAAGATAAGGGTGTAACATTATGTTGTTTGTGATTTAAACATTTGCCACTAGAGGTCACTGTATCCTAAACACTTGACCTTTCAATCATGATTATTCTTAGCAAATTAAACAGTAAATGTAGTATTTAATAAATACTGAGCTGACAAATTCACTGACTTCCTGCTTTCTTTTAAAAGTCTTTTTATAGAAAAGATTTCAATATATATATATATATATATATATATATATATATATATATATATATATATATATATATATATATACACTATATTGCCAAAAGTATTTGCTCACCTGCCTTGACTCACATATGAGCTTAAGTGACATCCCGTTCCTAATCCATAGGGTTCAATATGACGTCGGTCCACCCTTTGCAGCTAGAACAGCTTCAACTCTTCTGGGAAGGCTGTCCACAAGGTTTAGGAGTGTGTTTATGGGAATTTTTGACCATTCTTCCAGAAGCGCATTTGTGAGGTCGCACACTGATGTTGGACGAGAAGGCCTGGCTCTCAGTCTCCGCTCTAATTCATCCCAAAGGTGTTCTATCGGGTTGAGGTCAGGACTCTGTGCAGGCCAGTCAAGTTCATCCACACCAGACTCTGTCATCCATGTCTTTATGGACCTTGCTTTGTGCACTGGTGCACAGTCATGTTGGAAGAGGAAGGGGCCAGCTCCAAACTGTTCCCACAAAGTTGGGAGCATGGAATTGTCCAAAATGTCTTGGTATGCTGAAGCATTCAGAGTTCCTTTCACTGGAACTAAGGGGCCAAGCCCAGCTCCTGAAAAACAACCCCACACCATAATCCCCCCTCCACCAAACTTTACACTTGGCACAATGCAGTCAGACAAGTACCGTTCTCCTGGCAACCGCCAAACCCAGACCCGTCCATCAGATTGCCAGATGGAGAAGCGCGATTCGTCACTCCAGAGAACGCGTCTCCACTGCTCTAGAGTCCAGTGGCGGCGTGCTTTACACCACCGCATCCGACGCTTTGCATTGCACTTGGTTATGTATGGCTTGGATGCAGCTGCTCGACCATGGAAACCCATTCCATGAAGCTCTCTGCGCACTGTTCTTGAGCTAATCTGAAGGCCACATGAAGTTTGGAGGTCTGTAGTGATTGACTCTGCAGAAAGTTGGCGACCTCTTCGCACTATGCGCTTCAGCATCCGCTGACCCCGCTCCGTCAGTTTACGTGGCCTACCACTTCGTGGCTGAGTTGCTGTCGTTCCCAAACACTTCCATTTTCTTATAATACAGCTGACAGTTGACTGTGGAATATTTAGGAGCGAGGAAATTTCACGACTGGATTTGTTGCACAGGTGGCATCCTATCACAGTTCCACGCTGGAATTCACTGAGCTCCTGAGAGCGACCCATTCTTTCACAAATGTTTGTAAAAACAGTCTGCATGCCTAGGTGCTTGAATTTATACACCTGTGGCCATGGAAGTGATTGGAACACCTGATTCCAATAATTTGGATGGGTGAGCAAATACTTTTGGCAATATAGTGTATATATATATATATATATATACACTCAAAAAATGTGCATGCCTTCTATCCCAAGATAATCACTTGCAAAAGGATTTTTCCAAAATATATGTATTTATTTAGTATATATTTACTATATAGACAGCAACACTTTCCTATTACAGCATCCCTATTCTTGCCTTTCCCTTCCCACATTTATTTGTTAAGGAAGAAAAGCCCTCCAAACCTCAATGGCCTGAGTTAAAAAGTAACCTCTCCATACTCAGTCCTTAATTAACACTCATTCAGTCATATCATCCATATTGCCAGATGCACTCCACAGATTCTATGCTCGCTTGTAGGATTTCTTCCTCCCTGTCAGTACCGGACTCATTTCCTTTCCTGTTGATGCACCTCCTTGTGATCTGGTTGAACTGTAAAGTGCCTTGAGATGACATGTGTTGTGAATTTGGCGCTATATAAATAAACTGAATTGAATTGAATTGACCACAGTAGACATGAGGGAGACCCTCCTGGGAATCAACCTCCATAAGGCTGATAACATCCCAGGGTGGGCATTAATGCTATGTTCACACCACATGCGCTTTGAGCAGCAGAAGCAGCTGGTTTACATGCAAAGTCTATGGTTGAGGCACATGAGTGATGACCTGAGATATTTTTATTAGCCATTCAACATTTCCTCACTTTCCTTGATGGGTCCTTTGCTTGTCCTTGGCCAGTCCCCTAAAATTCCTTTTTAAACATCTACAATATTCTTTCTGTCATGATTTGTGGACATTAAGATCTAAAGAGAAGCATCATCTCCTGGTCAGACCCTGTAATTCAGTGAAAGGGTGGAGTCAGAGTATAAAATATGCACGCCCAGGAGAAGGTCAGCGGCTGGAAGTCGGAGGGGATTTTGCTGCCATTCGGCTGGTTTTTGACTGGGAAGGGCCATTTTGAATGGCTGCTACTGAACTGACTTTTACTCAAAGCTGTCAAGATGTCCCCACCCTATTCTGCACCCACTACCATGCATTGGATGAAGAAAAAAACATATGCAGGCTCTCATATCTCTCCATAATGGCCCCCATCAAAAGAATGATCTGCACCCCTGTAGATGCAATATACTGCTCTGAAAAAACACCAGCGACGTCAGATGCCTCTACTTTAACAGCAGAATGCAGTACTGCATCAGAAGGATGTGAAGGCGGAGGCAGTGATCATCTCCACCTCCCGAAACATCACAGCAGACAGGGAGAGAGTGCACCTGACACTCCACTGGCTGCTTTGGTGACCAACATGTCATCCTCTCTCTGTGAGACATGGGTATCTGTTTATCAACATTGCGACCAGCTCTGCAACGCACTGTTGTGGGAAAAAAGTATTAAACTATTCACCTCAGTTAAATAAACACAGATCGATGGATTTCACTCAGTCGGCACTTTATTTTATCTTTGCAAAGAGAAACAGTTCATCATACGGCCGTTATTGCTCGGTAATCAGCCCTGTTCTGATCTGGGCAGCTTTCGTTCCTCCTTACTTACAATAATGGAAAGTAGTCAGAGTCAAAACAAATTACAGACACTTTGGTTAAACAGTAACATGTTATGAATAAACCTTGAGAAAATCTGGCTTGTTGTGGGAATAAGTATATCTTGTCTACAAACACCACTCACTCAGGAATTATGTGGCCCTGCAGTTGAAACAGACAAAGTGAAAACCTTTTTTCAGTTAGTAAATACCATAAATCAATATATGAAATAAGAGAAATCTAAGTTTTCCGAGCCCAGCACAGAGAAGGTATAAGCTCTACCTTTGTACAGTGCAAAACCTGCCAACAGGTACATTAAGCAATGAATGGGAGCTGGACCAGGACTGATTGTTGGAGATACATATTCTGTTATCAGGATTCAGAGCTGTCCTTCTACCTTCTGCATCCTCCTCCACCTTCACATGGTTCATCTGACATGTGACGACTGGGCTGTTATGCATTCGGTGATTCAACACATAACAGAGAGTTGTAAGGGGTACTTCGGGTCAGCTTCCCCTAAGCATAGCAGAAAGCTGCAGACATTCCCAGAAGATCTTGAGATAGCTATTGAGTAGCTCTTGTTTTCTATGGAAGCAAATAGTTACCATATTTCAAATGAAAAAGCATTTTCAAAAATGCTTTTTCATTGTTTCAAATGTTTAAGGTTGTTGGATAAAGACAACTTCAAAAAGAAAAAAAAAATGTTTCTTGCTTCCAGAATGCACCCTTAAATGCAAACAACCTTTTCAAGTGAACTTAATAAACTCTAATGCTTTTGCAAGTATTTAAGAATCCTGGGTTTGATCCGTGCCATATCAGTAATGGTTGTGTTTCTGGATTGGAGAGGTGGAGGAGAGGAGTGAGACTGTCACTGGATCAACAGCTGTAGTGTGGCTGTGTAGATGTCCAGTGCATCCAATAAGGGAACATTGGGGTTAGGTAAGCTAGCCATGCTCTCCTCTGTTGGATGTCGCTGCTGCTCCACTTGAGGTACTTCAACTTGTTCCCTTCCAAGGTCATCAAATCCGTACGGTCCATCCCAATCAATACCATA
Organism: Cyprinodon diabolis; assembly: GCA_030533445.1. Taxonomy (NCBI): domain Eukaryota; kingdom Metazoa; phylum Chordata; class Actinopteri; order Cyprinodontiformes; family Cyprinodontidae; genus Cyprinodon; species Cyprinodon diabolis. The sequence goes on along the minus strand of CM060079.1, from coordinate 46,010,895 downwards.
GTCTGCCTCCACCTCAACACAAAAGATTATTGGAATTTTAAATATCGTATGTTAAATAATATTAAATATTTCATAAACTTTGTAACTCTTTCAGAAAAATAACGATTTGTTTGGATACAGCACAATATAAACCCTATGTTATCTTAAAATGTTTCACTTTAAGATTTACAATTGCAGTTTAAAAATGTTAAACTATGCAATCAGCTCTCCTGAGCTTAAAGGAGCCATCACCTGGTTGTTTGAACGGATTATGTCTCTCTGTAATTGTATTAAAATTACACCAGAGATTTTTATTTGGTCTGGGTGTTCATCATAATAATGGTGATGAGGTGCACGCTAATAGAGAAGCTGCTAACGTCACAGCCAATGGGCAGAGCTGGACCAAGGTTCCCCCTCGCTTTCAGAAATCCCTTTCCTTTTAATGTATGTATGCATGGTAAACAAACATTTAAACTGAAGTCCAACTGTAATATACATGTTTTAACAAGGAATACAAATTTTAAGGTGATGAGTCCTTTACATGTTTAGTTTTTAAAGAAATGTAGCCATATAATTTTAGGGTTTATAATATTTAACTGTAATGACGGTTCCTAATATGATTAGGGCTGGGCGATATTTCAATAACGATATATATCGATCGATAGACGTGTGGCGCAATAGAAAAAAAGAGGGTCAATAAAAGTTCGATAAAGAAACGCAGTTTTCCTTCCTTCTCATTGTAGCCTATCATGTAGGTTTATGCTGGTCACTGCTTCCTCCCAACCAATCACAATCCCAGGCACGCCGTCACCAAGCGCCGCCCTCTCAAACCACAACACAGAGCACATCAAGATGTCGCAGCAAGGAGAGGCGGAGGAAATTGTTCCAAAGAAGGGCATATATCAGTTCTGGGCAGTTTCCCACTTGGTCCAAACAATTGAGAGAAAAATGCTGAGGGGCCAGCAACTTCAAAGTAATAACTCAGGTTAAAGCAGGAAACTAAGATGAACCATAACGAGGTGCCAGCAGCACCTCTAGAAGAATAGGGGTGAGAAGAAATGGCCCATAGGAATGCTAGGCTAAAGGGTGAGTTGGTTTGGGTTTTTGTTCTTGTTGAGTGGAGTTTACATGGTAGCCTAGTCCTACAATCTTTTAATTACCACAAGCTGGTGGTGTACTATTCCCACCCAAATAGGGTATTCTATTTATTTATTAGTTATATTTATTTTGGTCACTTTTCTGGTCATTTTAGTTTATTCTTTGTCAGTATTTAATAACATAACTCAGGTCTTTTAAGTTATTTTTCTTTAAAACAATTCTGTTATGGTTAAAAAAGTTGGTTAAATAAAGATTTAATTGGACGTCTGTGTTTGTGTTCTTTATTAAAATTAAATCATTTAGCAATATCATAAAAAGTCCAGGCAGAGCTGCACATAAAATATGGTTTCAAATCTTTTCAATAATTATTGATATCGATCAATATGCATTTTTATTATATCGATAAGCTTTTTATCTATATCGTCCAGCCCTAAATATGATACACTCAACCTTTTTAACATACCTCATCAGGATCCTCAAGGTTCCTAAATGATGCCCAAAGTCAGACCAACACACAGACTGCAGTCTACGTGTCTCTTCTTCTCTGGAAACGTGAGTGGAAACAAATCCTCTCCTTCAAGATTAACAACTCCAATTTCCCACTGAGCCTGAATCTAACAATCTGTCTTCCCCTCGTCTTTCAGTTTCCGGCTGAGCAGAGTTCGGAGGAACTCTGCACCAAACTCAAGAAACATTTTAATAAAACCCGTTGAACTTTTATTCTGTGTCTCTCTGTTTGGCTTCACTGCATGTGGGTCCAAGCCTTAGATAAAATCATGACACAGTCATATGTTTACATTACTGTTTTTCATCACAATGTTTTTATCACTGCTGCTTACTTTATCAAAGCTGCACTTTAAAAAATGAAATGGCCTAGAGAGCTGTTCTTAACAAAGTCTGATTTACACTTGTGTCAGCAAAATGTCAAAATAAAATCTGTCTAAGTCCTTCTAAGTCTCTAACTCCAAACATTTGAAACTTGTATAAGAGTTCTGTTTTTATTGTGTTCTGGTAACTTAAAGGGTTTAACAGTTTACTCAAACTGATTGAGTGAAAAAAAAGTTGGGACAACTAAAAAATATACATTTTGGGGGATTAATAACAGGAGGGGAAATGCAGCTCCAGACGAGCTGTGATGACGTCACGAGTGCGCTCCGTTCCTATTGGCCCATATTTATGTTGCATGCTCCTGTTCTCCCCAAATCCAGACTTTCCTGTTTTCTTCAAGAACATACCTGGCGAGGACACGAGTCCGTACTCGCGTTCTAGTGAATTAGGAAACGGCCTGTTATCACTAACCGCTATAAAAGCTGTCACAAATTTGTAATAAACCTTTATTTCTATTTATTTTCTAAACAGTATGACTTTCTGGACAATCAAAAAATTAATAATTCTACAACCTTCTTACAAAGGACCACTGATTTACCTGACTCTGTTTAAATAATAAAATCAATAACATTTTGGGATATTATACATCCATTCTAAGGGTTAAGTGATATATTAAAGAAAAAGTCCTAAAATCACCCACCCGTTGCCTAGACGTAGGGGTCCACTGGGTAAAGAATGTAATTCATTTGATTCTTCTCCACAATCATGCTGCCACTGGAACAATGATTTTAAAAAAATATGTGGGATTAGTCTTAGCCAATTTGTCTCTATTAATTTAATGTCATGATGGGTTATGTAGGGAAGCCCAAGATGCAGAACACACACATAGGAGGCAGGGAAAAAGTTCAAATGTTTATTAAAAGTTCTGAAACACAAGGTTATGCACTGGGACTGGAATTGGTCAGGGGCTGGTTCACTGGAGTCTTGACTGGGACTGCAGACTGTTGGTTAGCAGAGTTCATGAGAGGCTAAGCATCTAGCTTCAAGCTTAGCATGGCAGTCCTAGAATTGAGCTTCCAGCTCACTGCAGAGCACAACAGGGGATAACCACATTGGATTCTTCAGGCTGATTCCACATAGGAACCTTCAGGTAAACTCCACATAGAAGTCTTCAGGTTAAATTCACATAGGAATCTTCAGGTTGGCTCACCAGGGCAGATAGCAGGTTAAGCTCACATAGAGCTTCAGGCTAGAGACAGGTTTCCGGTGATGCAGCTCTCCCAGAGCTGCAGGCCAGAGACAGATTGCCAGAGAGGCAGCTCTTCCAGAGCTTCACGAGGAGACAGGAGGTTAAGCTCATCCAGAGCTTCACGAAGAGACAGGAGGTTAAGCTCATCCAGAGCTTCACGAGGAGACAGGAGGTTAAGCTCATCCAGAGCTTCACGAGGAGACAGGAGGTTAAGCTCATCCAGAGCTTCACGAGGAGACAGGAGGTTAAGTTCATCCAGAGCTTCACGAGGAGACAGGAGGTTAAGCTCATCCAGAGCTTCACGAGGAGACAGGAGGTTTAGCTCATCCAGAGCTTCACGAGGAGACAGGAGGTTAAGCTCATCCAGAGCTTCACGAGGAGACAGGAGGTTTAGCTCATCCAGAGCTTCACGAGGAGACAGGAGGTTAAGCTCATCCAGAGCTTCACGAGGAGACAGGAGGTTTAGCTCATCCAGAGCTTCACGAGGAGACAGGAGGTTTAGCTCATCCAGAGCTTCACGAGGAGACAGGAGGTTAAGCTCATCCAGAGCTTCACGAGGAGACAGGATTCCTGTGAGGCAGAAACAAGGAAGAGTTGAATCTGATCTCACTCTAGAGATAACTAAGATTCTTCTGTAACAGAGGCTCAGGAAGCTAACCAACTAAGATCAACACTGCAGCGTGGAAGCAAGGTCTGGTAGGAGCTTATAAAGTGGAGGTCTCCTGATGAGTAGATGGAAATCAGGTGTGCTGGAAGGTTCCAGCTCCAGAAGACCCACGGCGCACTCTGCTGGAGGCAGAGGGTAATCTCCAGATCCCAACAGTAACTCCAGCCCTAAGGGAAAATAACAAAGAGCAGAAGAGGATCCTCGGCGCCCTCTGGTGGGCAAGCCTGAGGATCCCAACATTTAATCTTGAAGTCTCTTTGGACAACATTATGGAACATACAACGTCAATCGGAGTATGGAGATGCTGTCCACTAACCTGACTCCGCCAGATGGATTTGTTCCGCATATCCATCTGGAAACCTTCCGTTGAAGTAATTTTGGGAAGGGGCGAAAATACTGGTTAGCTGATTGGCCTATGTTGGTGATAGACGGGCCAAATAAACCAATCAGATCAACCAAGCATATGACGTACTAACAGAGCGACGACGAAAACGCAACCACAAGCCAGGCTACTCTTGCAGAAACCAGTCGGGAGAAGAGCAAAAACATCTTTTCCTCTGAGAAAAGCCTCCAGAGCAGTGTTTTGCTCTTCTTTCAGTGAAGAAATACTCTGTAATTCCGATAAAACTTGCTCGATAGCCACGCTAATGCTAGTTTCATCGGCTGAAGCCGCCATGTTCTTTAGACTGAACTGTCGCGCTTCTCGTTGCGTCACACCTCAACCCGCCTCAAAGCCAACGCTGATTGGACGTTCGTTTGGTGAACGGCTCCAAATTTTCTTCAACGGAGAGTCTCCAGACTGATCTGCGAGTGAAACCTTGAAAGCTCGCGAGATCAAGATGGTCTCACGAGGCTAGCTGTCCACTGACCATAGTTTAATAGCTATCACATGTTCCATGCATCTCACACAAGGTTTATGCTTTTGCATCTTATAATATATTTTATTATAATCACCAAGAATGGTGAAATCTCCATGGATACATTTTGGAGCCTCTGTGGAAATCAGATTGAATCTATCATTACGTCAGCTCTCAGCTAAGCTGCTGCTTTCCCTCTGGCTTTTTGATATATAATGCATACACAGCTGTATAGAACAGCTGCTGCAATTCATGGGGTGAATAAAACAGAGATATTGTCAGCAGTTCAGTGTCTGGTGTGCAAATTCTCTCTCTAATCACCACAGTATTGCAGTGCATTTTGTTGACATGTAATCACACCCCACCTCCGCAGTTTTTTTTTTTTTTTGTAGCGATAGATGACTGCAAACCCACTTATATTTAAATCATCCTCGCAGTACCTTTCGTTCAGCCAAGTTTGTATGAAGACAAGAAGAAGAGCTTTTTCTTCCATAGGATAATCAGGACACTGGTAGAGATCTGCATAAAATTCAAGACTGTGGGTGGGGGGGTAATAGTTATAAAAATAGAAGGCAGAAAGAAGAGGCAGTCAGATCTGCACTAAGAATTAGTCATACTGGAATTAATAGATCTCCTTTCAGAATAGAGAAACATGAAACAGGGACTATAATCCCTGTAATCAGATGGAAACAGTGGAGCATTCATTATTAGAATGTAATAAGCATTCAGAGCAACGTCAGCACTTAAAGTCAACACTAAATAGAGAGAAATAGGATTTTCTGTGGTAAATCTTTTGGGAAGTAAATCCAATTCTGTTAGAAATCAATTAATTCGATTTTTTTTTTTTAACACTGTATTATTTAATCACACTTAAATGATGTATATGTATGTAAGTGTGTGTATGCATGTACGGCAGAGAATTAGGGCCACTGAACTGATTTTTTTAACTGATTTTTAAAAAACATTTCAATTTAGTATTTAGTATAACTCATAGTTGTGGATCTTAATGTAGATGGGCACCATGAAGGCAGAGATGTGGAGCACTCAGCTTCACTGACAAAAGATGTTAGTTTTCTGGGAGGGTCAGTAACACATTGGTGGAATTAGGCGACTTTTTCAGTCCCTGTGGGCCCCTGGTGATGCTATTTCATTAATGGAAGAGCAAAAGGTGAATAAAACAAGAGCGCTATTCTCTAAAACAGACATGGCTACGACTTGATGCTAACATGTTTTTTAGCGGTCAGAATTCAGTCTGAATTCTGTGATGAAAGTCAGAATTGAATACTGAAATAAAATGTAAAAATCAGTTAACTTTTTTTTTTTTCCAGTGGGCCTAATCCTCTTCCGTATGCATGTGCATAAAATAATTTATATGTGAGCGTGTATGGATATAAATTTGCAGATTCGTGTGTACCATTGAGGTATATATTTTTAGCTTCTCTCTGACATCATTGATGACATCACTCCAGTCTGGTAGGTGGTGGTAAATGCACCTTAAGTTGGTTGCCATCCACAATAAAAAAAAAACAAAAGAAGAAGATGAAAGAAAATTTATAATTATGTAAACATGTATACAGATGCATCAAAACATTTATTAGGACAGGGGTGTTCAAAGTTTTCCAGGCCAAGGACCCCAAACTGATGGCAAGATGGAGCGGGGACCCCCTAATTATATATATTCTATGAAATAGTGTCATTCCATTACAGATAGAGTAATGTAACTAAAGTAATCCCTCCCTGGGATTATTAAAGTATTCATGATTCCTGGTTGATGGGACAGGTGTTGTGAATAAAACGGTGCCCAGCTTGAAAGAGCTCCTGTGTGTCGCTGAATGTGAGCATTGATGACTGAAAGACATCTTCTGCCTCCATTTATCTGTTTACTACAGTCTGTTCAATTCATCTTAATGTGGATTTAAAGACATTTCAATTAGTGGGAAAAAATGCAGGAGGGAATAATTAAAAAAAGTCTAATCAATCAAAACGTTTGTGACCCCCATGCAGTACCTCCGTGGACCCCCTAGGGGCCGCTGACCCCCTGTTGAAGACCTCTGAGATAGGACAAACAGGAGCAGCTGTATTTATACCACAGTTTAAACTTCATATAGAGAATAAATTGAATGAATGATTATCTGTTTATGCTGCAGAAATGATTGAAGAAGTGAGACCACTAAGAGCTGTTATATGTTCAGATTCACTTTCATCATTGATCCGTTCACATAGAAATCATTCAGAAAATCATCCAGATATTTTATTAGAAATACAACAAATATTATATCAAATTCAGATGATGGAGTTAACAGTAGTTTTTCTTTGGGTTCCTGTACCTATAGGGGTGAAAGGAAATGAAATGACTGACAATAAGGCTAAAGAGTTGACAAACCGAAATGAGATTAATATAAAGATGAACATCTGTAAATCAGAGGTTAAAAGTGTTAATAATGAAAGATTAAAAAAAATGGCAAAAACTGTGGAAAGAAGATATAAAAGGAAGATGGCTTTACTGTATAAAAAGGAAGGGCGAAGAAGCTGGAGGAAAAATTGGAAGGAATAGAATAAAGGAGAGGATAATTAACTAGGCTACGGTTGGATCATACAGGACTTAATTCAGCATTAATGAGGAAACATCAGACAGGAAGATGTGACGTCTGTGAAGAAACGGAAACAATAGAACATGGAATGAATAACCTGTAGGAAATATAGACAAAGAATACAACTGGGAAGGAGTCTTGAACAGAAAAAAGAGCAGTTTAGTCTAATAAACATTTTAAGGAAAAATACTTATGATACAGTCTATAAGATTATGTTGCAATATTTCACCTTTCATTACATTTGTGTGTCAACTAAACGCTAAAATGGCCAGAAAAAGAGAACTTTCATCTGAAACTCCACAATCTATTCTTGCTCTTAGAAATTAAGGCTATTCCATGCAAGAAATTGCTAAGAAATTGAAGATTTCCTACAATGGTGTGTACTACTCCCTTCAGAGGACAGCACAAACAGGCTACTGTTTAATGAAGATGCCAGTTGGGGACCTGTGAGGCGTCTGTTTCCCAAACTAGAGACTCTAATGTACTTATCTTCTTGCTCAGTTGTGCAACGCAGCCTCCCACTTCTTTTTCTAATCTGGTTAGAGCCTGTTTGTACGGAGCCCCTCTGATGACATGGTCAAAAAAATTTTTTAATTGCAATAAGTATAACGTGGCCTATACTATTTCTTGGCCACGCAATAAGTTTAACGTGCGCACGAAATACTTATTAATAATATTAATATCATTCCTGGACAACTGGGTAAGCAAATCGAGCGCGCCTTCTCTAAGGTCTAAGGCGCGCTCGATTTGCTTACCCAGTCGGTCTCCGCCAGTCACGTGACATTTGTTGCTAAGACGCCATTTTAGGTGGAAAAGGCGTAGTGTAAACAACCGCAGCATAGCTACACGAAGGACTAAAGGCCCGTTTACATAGCTGCCTGTCCAAGATAAGTCATTACAGTTAACATAAGCCTGAAAACAGGGGCGGATTTATTGATATTATTAATAAGTATTTTGTGCGCACGTTAAACTTATTGCGTGGCCACAAAGTAGTATTTCGTGCGCACGATAAACTTATTGCGTGGCCACGAAGTAGTATTTCGTGCGCACGTTATACTTATTGCGTGGCCGCGAAATACTACTTCGTGGCCACAATTAAAAATTTTTTTTGTCCATGTCATCAGAGGGGCTCCGTATGTTTGTGCTGTCCTCTGAAGGGAGTAGTACACACTGTTCTTCAATTTCTTAGCAATTTCTCACATGGAATAGCCTTCATTTCTAAGAAGAAGAATAGACTGTCGAGTTTCAGATGAAAGTTCTCTTTTTCTGGCCATTTTGAGCGTTTAATTGACCCCACAAATGTGATGCACCAGAAACTCAATCTGCTCAAAGGAAGGTTAGTTTTGTAGCTTCTGTAACGAGCTAAAGTGTTTTCAGATGTGTGAACATGATTGCAAAAGGGTTTTCTAATCACCAATTAGCCTTCTGAGCCAATGAGCAACACATTGTACCATTAGAACACTGGAGGTGCTGGAAATGGGCCTCTATACACCTATGTAGATATTGCACCAAAAACCAGACATTTGCAGCTAGAATAGTCATTTACCACATTAGCAATGGATAGAGTGTATTTCTTTAAAGTTAAGATTAGTTTAAAGTTATCTTCATTGAAAAGTACAGCGCTTTTCCTTCAAAAACAAGGACATTTCAATGTGACCCCAAACTTTTGAACGGTAGTGTAGTTTTTTTTTTTTTTTTTTTGCATGCACCAAATGCACCAAATAGTTGTTTGCCAACCGCCATTAAAATAATTAAGAGGAAGAAGAAGAGAAGAAAGGAAAAAGAAGAAGGTGACCTTTGAACCCAGGTCATTTCTGGTGAGTGAGAGCACTCGTGTTTCTAAGTCGCTTGTAGGGAAATCTCCTGGGTCCAATCAAGTGATGAACAATCTAGAAATTCAACAGAAAAACAAAATGATTACAAAGTAGTTTTTAAACTTAGTTAATCAGGGAGACTCTTGCAGATTGGAATCTAGTGCAGTTCACAAAAATGATAAACAAACTAGTAGGACAAGTCAGAAATGCCCGATTTCTGTATAGTGGAGACCAGTTAATAAACTGCAGAGACAGTCTCAGCAAGGCAAAGCAAGACGGATCAACAAGATGGAGGGAAAAGAGTTCAATGCAAATTGGTGGAGAACAAAATGATTAGCAGGGGAGGGATTGGACGAGTTCCTCTGAAAGTAACTGATAAAGAGATTTTGGAAAATATAAGTGGTGTAAAAGTAAAAGAGGTGAAACGGTTAGAAAAACAACAATAAATGGAGAAAGGTGTGACAGTTTATCTGTGTTGATCAAATTTGAGGAAGAGAAATTAACCAGTTAGGTTTTTATTGGTTATCTGAGCTACAATGTAAAAATGTCCAATCCTCCACCAGATGTTTGAAATGCCAAAGATTTGGACATATAGCAGCTGGATATAAGGGAAACAGAGATGTGGAAGGTCTGCTGGAGAGCACATAAACATGGAAAATGTAGGATAGAAGGAAAAATGAAATACTGTAATTGTGGTGGAGAACAGACCGCTGCATACTGAGGACGTGCAGTGAGAAAAACATCTGAATGGATCAGAAAAGTGAAATTAGAGCTCGGATAAATTCTGCTGAAGCTGCAAAAAGATTCTAATGCCATCAGAAAGACCCAAACCAACAGTTCAGCAAATTACAAAACCTCTGGAGCAGCGTCACAGCACTGCAGAAGACTGTAAAAAAGAAGGATGTTGTACCTTTCATGGTAGAAGTGATCAATTGTAGTGCTCAGAAAACAAAGTAAACCACTACATTTAAAATAATAGTGAAAGCTGCAGAAAAGTAACTTGAAGAGAAAGCCTGATTGGAAAACCAGTAGGACCATCAGTAACCAGCAGAGTGACGATAACTTCAAGATAAATTAGATGAATTTCATTAAGTATTTATTATGTTGGGTTAACTTAAACAGTTTGGAAAAATATTACATTTTCTTTTATTTTTTTTACTTTTATTTTTTTCCGAGGTGACTCTTGTTTCCTGTTTCCTTGTTTAAGTTCCTATCAGCTGGTGGCGGTAGTACACTTTAATTAGTTTGACAACCATCATAAAACACTACAAGAAGCATTAGATCAAAATGGTAGAAACAGTGGGAAGAAGAAAGAACTTTTAGATGATTTTATACCGTGGTGTCAAAAGTTCACACATTTGTTACTTCAGTAGAAGTATAGATACTGCAGTTTAAAAACACTGGTAAAAGTTGAAGTATCAACTTGACCTCTTTACTCAAGTTAAAGTAAAAAAGTATGTGCTCCAAAAACTACTTAAAGTATAAAAGTATAAAGTAACCTTTAAAAAAACAGCCAGATGCCACTTTATGAATTGAAAGCTCAATTTTTCCACTATTTTGAAGAACACCTGCTTGCTTCTGATGATTTCCATTAGCTAACCAATGAGTGTTTGCGTTCTAGGACTCATCCAATCACACTAGTTTTCACTAGATGTGGGTGGAGCCAATGATCTGCATTGGATGGAGCACATGACGGGAAATAAATATTTAGAAACATTAAACCAAAATCAAGAGTAACGAGTAACGTTTGTTTTTTTTAATGTAAGGAATAGAAAGTACAGGTACTTGTGTGAAAATGTAATGAGTAGAAGTCAGAAGTAGAAAGAAAATAAGTAATGGAGTAAAGTATAGATACCTAAAAAGTGAACTTAAGTATCTCTGGTTTAATAATATTCAAAGAAAAGTTGTCATTATGAGAAAAGCAGCAAGGAACAGAAAGGAGGAAATAGTGATCAGGTTACGGTTTGGACATACAGGTTTAAATAATAGGTGGGATTTTTGTTTTTTCAAGAGGAAACAATGGAGCACCTCATATTGTTTTGCACTAAATATGTAAATGAGAGAAATTAATTGATAAATAGATTACAAATCAATAAATTAAAGGTAAACTTAAAATACCTTTTATACTTGGACTCCAATTCAGAGGGTTTTTCCTTATTATTGAGATTTCTTGAATAGACAGATTTGTTAAAGAGGATTTTTTTTATCTTGTATATATTTTTTATTCATTTTAGTTTAGTTTTGTATTAATAAGTTGTAGGATATTGAATTTGTTCATCCTGATCCACACTCCATCCCAGTAGATGGCGCTAATGCACCAAAAAGTTTCTTTCCAACCGCCATAAAACACAAGAAGAAGCAGCAGCAACAGCAGAAGAAGAAGAAGCCGAGGAGGACGCAGCAGGAAAACTTTAACTGATCTCAGGATCTTCTCTCTGCCTTCTGGGAGGTAATGAGGAACCTGCATAGATATGAGCTGAGAGATTCTGTTCCTGCTCAGAATATAGAGACCGAACTGTGTAGACTGACCCTGCATCTATACTGACTGACTGACTGACCCTGCATCTATACTGACTGACTGACTGACCCTGCATCTATACTGACTGACTGACTCTGCATCTATACTGACTGACTGACTGACTGACCCTGCATCTATACTGACTGACTGACCCTGCATCTATATTGACTGACTGACTGACTGACTGACCCTGCATCTATACTGACTGACTGACTGACTGAACCTGCATCTATACTGACTGACTGACTGACCCTGCATCTATACTGACTGACTGACTGACTGACCCTGCATCTATACTGACTGACTGACTGAACCTGCATCTATACTGACTGACTGACTGAACCTGCATCTATACTGACTGACTGACTGACCCTGCATCTATACTGACTGACTGACTGACTGACCCTGCATCTATACTGACTGACTGACTGACTGACCCTGCATCTATACTGACTGACTGACTGACTGACCCTGCATCTAGACTGACTGACTGACTGACCCTGCATCTAGACTGACTGACTGAACCTGCATCTATACTGACTGACTGACTGACTGACCCTGCATCTAGACTGACTGACTGACTGACTGACCCTGCATCTATACTGACTGACTGACTGACCCTGCATCTATACTGACTGACTGACTGAACCTGCATCTATACTGACTGACTGACTGACCCTGCATCTATACTGACTGACTGACCCTGCATCTATACTGACTGACTGACTGACTGACCCTGCATCTATACTGACTGACTGAACCTGCATCTATACTGACTGACTGACTGACTGACCCTGCATCTATACTGACTGACTGACTGACTGACCCTGCATCTATACTGACTGACTGACTGACCCTGCATCTATACTGACTGACTGACTGAACCTGCATCTATACTGACTGACTGACTGAACCTGCATCTATACTGACTGACTGACTCTGCATCTATACTGACCGACTGACTGACCCTGCATCTATACTGACTGACTGACTGACCCTACATCTATACTGACTGACTGACTGACCCTGCATCTATACTGACTGACTGACCCTGCATCTATACTGAGTGACTGACTGAACCTGCATCTATACTGACTGACTGACTGAACCTGCATCTATACTGACTGACTGACTCTGCATCTATACTGACCGACTGACTGACCCTGCATCTATACTGACTGACTGACTGACCCTGCATCTATACTGACTGACTGACTGACCCTGCATCTATACTGACTGACCCTGCATCTATACTGACAGACTGACTGAACCTGCATCTATACTGACTGACTGACTGACTGACCCTGCATCTATACTGACTGACTGACTGACCCTGCATCTATACTGACTGACTGACTGACTGACCCTGCATCTATACTGACTGACTGACTGACTGACCCTGCATCTATACTGACTGACTGAACCTGCATCTATACTGACTGACTGACTGACTGACCCTGCATCTATACTGACTGACTGACTGACCCTGCATCTATACTGACTGACTGACTGACCCTGCATCTATACTGACTGACCCTGCATCTATACTGACTGACTGACTGAACCTGCATCTATACTGACTGACTGACTGACCCTGCATCTATACTGACTGACTGACCCTGCATCTATACTGACTGACTGACTGACCCTGCATCTATACTGACTGACTGACTGAACCTGCATCTATACTGACTGACTGACTGACCCTGCATCTATACTGACTGACTGACTGACTGACTGACCCTGCATCTATACTGACTGACTGACTGACCCTGCATCTATACTGACTGACTGACTGAACCTGCATCTATACTGACTGACTGACTGAACCTGCATCTATACTGACTGACTGACTGAACCTGCATCTATACTGACTGACTGACTGACTGACCCTGCATCTATACTGACTGACTGACTGACCCTGCATCTTTACTGACTGACTGAACCTGCATCTATACTGACTGACTGACTGAACCTGCATCTATACTGACTGACTGAACCTGCATCTATACTGACTGACTGACTGAACCTGCATCTATACTGACTGACTGACTCTGCATCTATACTGACCGACTGACTGACCCTGCATCTATACTGACTGACTGACTGACCCTGCATCTATACTGACTGACTGACTGACTGACCCTGCATCTATACTGACAGACTGACTGACCCTGCATCTATACTGATAGACTGACTGAACCTGCATCTATACTGACTGACTGACTGAACCTGCATCTATACTGACTGACTGACTGACCCTGCATCTATACTGACTGACTGACTGACCCTGCATCTATACTGACTGACTGACTGACCCTGCATCTATACTGACTGACCCTGCATCTATACTGACTGACCCTGCATCTATACTGACAGACTGACTGACCCTGCATCTATACTGACTGACTGACTGAACCTGCATCTATACTGACTGACTGACTGAACCTGCATCTATACTGACTGACTGACTGACCCTGCATCTATACTGACTGACTGACTGAACCTGCATCTATACTGACTGACTGACTGACTGACTGACCCTGCATCTATACTGACTGACTGACTGACCCTGCATCTATACTGACTGACTGACCCTGCATCTATACTGACAGACTGACTGAACCTGCATCTATACTGACTGACTGACTGAACCTGCATCTATACTGACTGACTGACTGACTGAACCTGCATCTATACTGACTGACTGACTGACCCTGCATCTATACTGACTGACTGACCCTGCATCTATACTGACTGACTGACTGACTGACCCTGCATCTATACTGACTGACTGACTGACTGACCCTGCATCTATACTGACTGACTGACTGACTGCCACTGCATCTATACTGACTGACTGACTGAACCTGCATCTATACTGACTGACTGACTGAACCTGCATCTATACTGACTGACTGACTGAACCTGCATCTATACTGACTGACTGACTGACTGAACCTGCATCTATACTGACTGACTGACTGAACCTGCATCTATACTGACTGACTGACTGAACCTGCATCTATACTGACTTACTGACTGACCCTGCATCTATACTGACTGACTGACTGACTGAACCTGCATCTATACTGACTGACTGACTGACTGAACCTGCATCTATACTGACTGACTGACTGAACCTGCATCTATACTGACTGACTGACTGACTGAACCTGCATCTATACTGACTGACTGACTGAACCTGCATCTATACTGACTGACTGACTGACTGACCCTGCATCTATACTGACTGACTGACTGACTGACCCTGCATCTATATACTGACTGACTGACTGACTGCTCCTGATTAGAACATTTAAACAGCAGCAATCAGACTGTTTCTAAAATCTAGAATCTCTCATTTTCACTTCTTCCTGTTTTTTTAATTCGAACTCTGCAGAAAATTAGTTTGTTGCTTTTTTAAAATTTTCACCTGAACTAAACAACATGGAGATAAAATGATAAAGATAAAGAGGTCTTTATATGTTGGTTCTATTATGAGCAGGATGTAGATGAGCTGTTAAAGCAAGCTACTGTTAAATAATTAACATGTTAACCCAGTGGTCAGTTTGGTAATTTATCTATTTTATGATTTATTATTGCTTTTCTTTTGAAAGCAAAGGCAGTTTGATCACGAAGTTAAAACACATTAAACTGTATTTTTTTCTTGGTTCTTAATAGAGTAGAAATTTGTGCTATTTTTAATTTAAGGCTCCTGATAGTTCAGTAAAAAAAATCTGATGAATCTGTTGATTTGTTTGCTTAAAAAAAAAAAAAGAAAAAACATCTAAACATGTAGATTTCATCAGCAAACTTGCAGCCACTAAAGAGAGTTTGGAAAGTAAAGACTTTGGAAAATATTAATAATTTATAAACAAATCATTGACTATTAGATTAATTGTCCTAAAAGGCTGATTAGAAGAAATGTCAATTTGAATTAAGTAATTTTTAAAGTGCAGACCTTAAAGACCTCCATCTGTTAGAACCGGTGGTTCTTCTCGATTAGCTTGGTCTAAAATCTAGAAAACATAGAAACTCTTTCCTCTGACAGTTTGCTCGTTAATGATGTCCGCAGCGCTCTCCTCTACTGGTAGCAGAAATGGCGCCACGCTCAGTGGAGCTGATCCAAACGCCGCTGCAGCTCTATCGATACCTGCTGAGATGCTGCAGGCAGCTCCCGTCCACCGCCATGCAGCAGCACTATCGACACGCCATACGACAGGTGAGCGCCGGGCGGCTTCAGACCAGGTGGATCAGGCTGACTCAGCCAAGCATTTCATCACTCTGTCAGACAGATTTCTGAATTTTATTGGGTTCTTATGTGAAGGAGCAGCTTAAACCAAGCTGCTCATTGTGTTTACAGCCTGTTTTTTATCTGGTTTGAGCCCCTTTACTCAGTTATCCTTAAATAAAACTGAATCCTGAGTTTTAGAAGCTGATAAGATCCGGATCTCTGAAGAGCAAACAGAGTCCAGGTGTTTGTACTTTAATCTGCACTGGAAAAACCATCTAGAAATAAGTAAAAATGTCCTAAATTAAGTGGATTTCCCCTTAATTTGTGCAGGTGAATAGGATGATTTGCCAATGGAATGAGTATTTTTACCCTTAAAACAAGATAATTAGATAATATGCATTTTAAATAAGTCAATGCCATTGTTTTTACTATTTTAAATGTAAATTATTTTGTTCCATTGGCCCTGTACCGGGCCTGGTACAGGGCCCAACTGCCCCCTGCTCATGTTTATCTATTTATAGAAATGGACAAAACACAGTCACATGGTGTTTCATCCACACATCTTTCAAATGGGGTTTTAAAATTTCTAAAACATGTTTCAAAATTATTTTTTCACAAGTTCGTTTTTTTTTTATAGCGGTTTCCTGGAGGGGGCCGCCTGTGGAGCTGGTTGACAGTTGCCTTTTGTATCTATGCTTCTTTTTCTATGTCTGCTTCTGTCTCCTTGAACCCCAGTCGGCCTCAGCAGATGAGATGATGTGAATTTTTGCACTTTTGGCACCACTGTGCCTGAATTACATTTCCACCTAGCACACTGACCACTAGAAAATGTACATTTAAAATAAGAAAAGCAATCCCTCACACTAAGCATGCTTGTAGCGACAGTGGAGAGGAAAAACTCCCTTTGAACAGGAAGAAACCTCCAGCAGAACCAGGCTCAGTGTGAGCGGCCATCTGCTGAGGCCCACTGGGGTTCAAGGAGGCAGAAGCAGACATATATTGGCAAATCATCTTATTTACCTGCTCAAATTAAAGGTAAATACACTAACTTTAAAAAAACTTTGACTTATTTCTAGCTGTTTTTCTGCAGTGCAGTTATTCTGCATCTTGATCTAAAGCAGAACAATCAGCATCACAGAGACCAAGGAGCCCAGCAGACGGATCAGGGCTGAAGATGTGGAGAAGGAAACCTGGCGTAGCTCTGTGGGTGGTGCCTGTTGGTCAGGGTGTTTTTTTCCAGCTTTTCTGAATATTTTTCACTCTCTTCTTCTCAGTGTTTGACATTTCTTTTGCCCAGAAGCTTCTAGCTGATCAGTGGTCATCAGCAGAATAATTCTGTCTCCTCTGTTTGCTTCCAGGGTTACAACAGCCACTCGGATGAGGACGACCCCGAGAGGATCCAGATGATGATCCAGAGGGCCCTCAAAGATGCCGAGTGGATTTTAGACAAAGTAAGAGACTCACAGAAAACCGTTGTCTTGTTTGTTTTTTAAACCCCTTTGCTTTTAAAGTCCCATTTGTTTATTTGCAGTATACAAAGAAGAAGTAGGCTCCATCTCACAGCAGGACAGCGTGTAAATATTGCTGCTTTGTTTCCAATAAACCATGTGAGTCATGAAGTCGGATGTTAATTATTTCAGCTCTGTGACGTCTGTGGTGTTTGGACGGCTGTCCAGGTTAAGGACCCAGCTCAGTCCATGACAGCGATGGGTCCAGCAGCACTGATGCGCCGCCGCATGTGTCCGGCTCTAACAGCTAAACCCGGCGTCGGTGCGTTTAGCGTTTCCAGAAAGTCAGGTGGCCGAAACACGAGCTGACTGACGCACAGGACGGTGTTTCTAACCA
Organism: Cyprinodon diabolis; assembly: GCA_030533445.1. Lineage (NCBI taxonomy): Eukaryota > Metazoa > Chordata > Actinopteri > Cyprinodontiformes > Cyprinodontidae > Cyprinodon > Cyprinodon diabolis. The sequence goes on along the minus strand of CM060079.1, from coordinate 45,993,212 downwards.
CATCTGCTAAGATTATCCCTGATATTTGGTGCTTTCTCATCAATTTAATCAGGAGATATGGAGTGGAACCATTTTGATCTCATATGCATTTTAATTTTCTGGTGATGTCATCCTGCTCCTCCCAGTTATCAGTCAACTTAGCTGAATTCAAACTGGATTCAAACTCTAGTTATTATTTTAAATAAATAAATTCCAGTCCTTAAATGTTCCCACTTTATGGATTGCTTCTAAAATATCAAACATTTTTTAGATTTAAACAAAGACATGAAATAATCCATCATAGCAAACAATGGATTCAATCATTAAATCGTATCATAGGTCATCAGATCAGTTAGTCTGTAGTGATTTTAAATGTCCAGCAGGTGGCAGCATTCTGTAGCTATTAATACTCTGTAAAAAATGTAAATCTAAGTCTTTTTTTTTTTTTATTAAGTGATTTTTTTTATTGAGGAGGTAAAACACTTTGCCAATGGAAAAAGATAATTTTAAAATAAAAAAAGAAACATTTAAAATAAAAAAACAGTTGCATTGTCTTGTTTGAAGTGCATTTTATCTTATTTAACAGTAAAAATACTAATTTCATTGGCAGATCATCTTATTTACCTGCTTAAATTAAGGCGAAATCCACTTAAATTAGGACAATTTTACTTATTTGCAGGTGGTTTTGCAGTGTGAGCTATCTAAAGGAGCGCACTCTGTTATTTACAGCTTTAGTGCGTTAATAATAGCTAAAAAAAAAATCATCTACTTTCCAAATAGGTGGAAGATTTTTATAGATTCTTTAAAAACATTACATGGTAAAAGTTTTAAAAATCTTTATTTCAACCATGATGAAAATGACAGGAATGAGGAAAATGGTTGAGTTGTATTTCTGCTACCATCAGTTTTTTAAAAGAACCGTTTGGATCTTAATTATTCGAATTACAGCGATGAGACAAAGACGTCTGGCTGTTTTTATGACGGATCGAAGGAAAACGTTTAGTTTTAAACTTATGAGCAGATACATGCAAATACAGAAAACATTTTAGCTGATAGAAAAGCTCATAAAAGTAGATAAACGGCAGTCTTTCAGTATAAATAATACTTGTTATAAATAGGTTTTCTTTGTATAAATAGCTCCTGTGGTGGTGGATGCTGAGCCGTTTGGTTTGCCCTGGAGTTTCTCCCTGGTTGCTGCAGCTGCCTGTTTCCCACCCAGACGTGTCTGAGACAGGCGCTGTAAACGGGTGGGGTGTGTGTTTCCTGTCCAGGCTGCAGCTTATCGAATGCCAGGGAGAAGACGCTGCAGCGGCAGCCGGAAGTCGCTCTGTTCAGGCACTCTGGAGGCGTTTGGTGGTCCGCGTCATTTCTGCAGAACGAACTGGTCGATGAACTCGTTCTGCTCAGACTCCACTTTGGACAGGGCTTCGTATTCCACTCGATACCTGAGTCAGAAAAACAGACAGACCCAGAAAGACGTCTGTAGATCAGCACACGGGTTCAATTCTGAATTAAACACAAAATTAGATAAAAAGAAATGAATCCAACTGTCCTTGATTACTGTTGAATTTGTAGAATCATTAAATCTCTTCAATAGCATGTCGACCATTTAAAGTGAACGCTGCTGTGAAACAGTTTGATGTTTAGCACAGCAGAACGTCTGGATGCTAAAACAGAGTTTAGGGAACGGATCTGCATCTAGGTCTGTCAAAAACAGATTTCTACCGTTTTAAGCCTTCAAAAACAGCTTTTATAACGCCAGCCAGGCCAACAATTCCCTCTAACGACCCCCCTTTCAGAGACATAGACAGGTATGGGGCATTGCAGGCTAACAAAGAAGCCAAACGACCCCCATTCCAAAGGGGGGGACCCGTTCATCCGTTTCTATTTGCATGTTTTCTAAATTAAAACCAGGCTTTGTTGGGCTGCTGGATAAAACCTGGAACTAAACGCTATTTCTGACATTTTGAATTGAAAAAGTTTCCTGGATGGAAGAGAAACGTCTTCAAACTTGGAAACAAAGTCCAGAGGATTGTTTTTAACTTTTTTGGAATAACTATGACCTGGATGACTGAGAATCTTCACCAGCAGCGTCTGGAATGCCCTTCCACAGCAGATGGAGTCAATTTCCACACGAGGAGTCAAAGTATTCATGTTTATTCCTCCACTATAAATCCTGCTGTTTAAAAACACGTATGTAGAAGTTAGAGGATCAACTTCAGCTTTTTACTCCAGTTAAAGTGTAAAAGTAGTTGAGTTCTATTCAGTTTATTTCTATAGCTCCAATTCCCATCATGTCATCTCAGGTCACTTTCCAGTTCACCAGATCATCCAGTCAGATTGATTCAAAGTTTTCTATCTAAGGAAAACCAGCTGATTGCATCGACTCATTGACTCTTCAGCAATCCCTCAAAAGTACAATTTTTAAAACGACTTAAAGCATAAAAGTAAAAGTAATGAAAGTAAAACTGTTGAGGCCAGAAGCTTTCCTGCTCTACTCTATTAAAGGAAATTTTTTTTTACCATTCTGGATGATAACTTCCTTAGACTACATTTTCTTAGTTTTATAACTAATGCCAACAGTGTCACATTCAACTCATTTTGAAAACGATTTATTTTGGTATGTGGTTGACAACAAGTTGGGGCAGCACCGAGTCCAACCACAAAGACATTAATTGTTAGACTTAGACGATTTATTTTGTGATTTTTGTATACAAAAATGTAAAAACGAAAAGAAATTTCGTTAAGAACAGCTCTCTAGACATTTTTTTTTTAGTGCAGCCTTGAAACGAGTAAAAAATACATAAAAACAGTAATATAAACATATGACTGTATATTTACAGTTCTACCATTTCAGGTTTTTTTGTTTAGTTTTTTAAATAATATAATAAAATACAATAAATTAACCCTTTTTACACAACATTCATCAGTGTGATGGCGGTGGGGAAGAAGCTGCTGCAGAACCTGCTGGTCCTGCATTGAATGCTGGGAAGCCTCTTCCCAGAGGGCAGCAGGGAGAACAGTCCATGGTGGGGGGGGGGGGTCATTGATGATGTCACGGGCTCGGGACACGCAGCGCTGGGATGAAATGTCTTTGTTTGAAATTGTCTGGATAAAACTAATTATTTTTATGGTTTTTATCTTTTTAAACACCAACAGGCCAGAATGAAAATGAGCTTAGAACAAACAAAACTAACGAGTCTATTTTTAAAATGTAAGGAGTAGAGGGGAAAAGTTGTACAAAAAAGTATTACTGCAGTAAAGTATAGATAGCTAATATTTCTACTTAATGGGGAAAGCCGTTTTTTTCCATTGGTCCTTGATTTTCCGTTTTTCCATCATGTTCTACTCACCCATATGAGTTTAGTGTCATCTGGAGCCGTTCTGAAGATATTCCGTTAGGTTATATCCAGTAACGTCTTCCTATGGGCAACGACTTGAAGGCACAAACTAAACTGTTCATCATTTATTCTTTATGGTACGCCAGCATTCAGAACATGGAGGCCAATCACTGCCCCCCAGACATCCACCTTTAGATTTTCTAAAGGTATATATTTTTAAAACAAAGCAGAGTGTGTATGACGTGACGTCATCCGACATCATTGAGAGTGAAGTGCTCTGTTAGGAACATAAGGAACAATCAGATCTCTGATATCAGATGGAGCTTGGCCATTTAAGGCTTTATATGTGAGAAGGAGGATTTTAAATTCAATTCTTGATTTAACAGGAAGCCAATGAAGAGAAGCCAGGATAGGAGAGATATGATCTCTCTTTTTCATTTTCATCAGAACTCTGGCTGCAGCATTTTGGATCAGCTGAAGGCTTTTAACTACAGTTTGTGGACTTCCTGATAGTAAAGAATTACAATAGTCCAGCCTTGAAGTAACAAATGCATGGACTAGTTTCTCAGCATCACCCCTGGACAGGAGATTTCTAATTTTTGCAATATTCCTCAGATGAAAGAAGGAAATTCTAGAAACCTCTTTGATCTGGGATTTAAATGGCAGGTCCTGATCAAAATTAACACCAAGATTTTTTACTTTATTATCTGAAATCAGTTTAATCCCATCCAAATGAAGTGACTGACTAATCAGCTTCTTTTTCAGAGACTCTGGTCCAAAGACTATAACTTCTGTTTTGTCTGCATTCAGAAGCAGAAAGTTAAGAGTCATCCAGGTTTTTATGTCTTCAAGACATGCCTGTAATCTATGTAATGGGTTAGCTTCATCTGGATTATAGACAGATATAGCTGGGTATCATCAGCATAACAGTGGAAATTAATCCCATGCCAGCAAACCGGTGGGTAATAACTCAGAATGCATAAAATTCCACTGGTCATTTATTCCAATACAAACATGTTAGACATCGTTGGAAAGCTTAGATTCTCCATAATTCAACCACCAAGTTCATTTTATGGACACAGCGAGCACCAAAGCACAACTAACACAGATATAGCAGCATGTCAAAAGGTAAACATGACAAAGCAGCCACAGCTACATCCCTTTGAAGGCGTCCAGAAGCTGTTTTATAAATTCAATCTTCACTTATTTATACTCCATTCGTCTATAAAGGTCCACAGATTAAAGTAATCCAGCATATTAGTAATAAAAATATTCCATGATGAGAAAATCGCCCATAACATCCTGCTGTTGCCATCAGAAAGGTTAGCTGGTCATAGTTAACTTTCAGCATCTGGCTAATATTTACGTCTAATACTTATTTCCTCAGTTGTTTGGTCTGGTTCTTTACATCGTCTTCTTATCTACAAGACACAAATGTCTGCATATTTTTAAGATGCGATTTGAGCGAGAAATAGAGATATATTCTTCCTTCAAACGAGCCAACATGTGTCGAGGGTATTTAAAGGTGTACCGTATTACAGGCTTTCCTTAGAGAGACACAGACAGCTGCGGCTGGAGCCATGGACGCAACTCCAAGCTGAATAATAGAAACAATCCTATTTTTTTTAAGTTTGGGCACTGATTTTGTTTTATTACAATGCCTAAGGCTGAAAAACAAATAATAAAATATAGCTCAGAAAAAGCACTGGAGCTTATTTTAGCTTGAAAAGCATCAGTTTACCTATCTTTTATAGACGTTGTTATTATAGGTCTAAAAAAATGTAAATTTTGTTAAATACACTGATTCTGGAAAAAAAGTGGAAAATACTTGTGTTGTTCCATATGCCATGATCATACTTTTTGGACATTGGGAACATATTTCAACTTGACAGGATGACCAGAGAAGAGGATGCAGCTTTGGTGAAGAACAGCTGGGGGACTTCTGCCTTGATGAACCACTGAGACAAAGAACCCCTGCTGTGTCCTGACTGCAGAGCTGCAAAACTGGATGAAACTCAAGCTTTCCAAACGGACATGGAAAAAGGTTTGCAGGTCTGGCATGATTAGGGACAGAACAAGCAATGTGTCTTTTGATGATGCTAATCATATCGTGTGTTTACTGCTGAGTAAAGACAATGCTAATTGATGCTAAAGAATAGACTGCATGCTACGCTATGCTACAGGAATATGTGTTGAGCTGTTGCTAAAGCTTAGACAAGCTTTATGTCACTAAGGATTTAAACACTGATATAACATTAGTGTTCATATGTTCCTCAGATGCTCGTTACATTTCCATTACCAAGTCTGACCAAGAGCTGACCCCTCTCCCGGGGGTCAGCTCGCCACCATTTCTTAACAGTTTGATGTACAAACAAGACACTTGGTATAGAACATCCTCAGACCCTTCAAGCACTCACACTGAAGCAGTTCCTTTTAATATAATTTATGGTTAAGCTGTTTAACTGACTTGTTTGACACTAAAAACATTGATTCTGATAAAAAGCCTCAGACTGAAATCCTTCAAAACATTCCACATTTTTACATCGTCACCATGGGAACACGGTTTTTGGTCGTCTTATGTATGTGATCTACGGGGAAGAACACTGAATGTGGTATCAGTGCATTGATCTCACTGTGTTCTGGAAAATATGTTGAATAAAACAAAGTCGTGTTCCACTGAGGTTCTGTTAAGTTTATATAGTTACATTATGGAAAGAAACATAAACATGAAAGTTGGCATATTTCCTAATGAAAGCCTGCTGATTTCCAAGGTCTAAACATTATTTCTGTATCTATTATGGTTTTTGATTATATTACACAGAGTTTAACACAAACTTTTATCCATTTTTTCAAATTTTCAGAAAAGGAGGACGGGTGGGGGGGCGTGGGCCGACCCAAACCGACCCGACCCGGCGACGGTATGCTTCCCCCCGCCTGCCTATAAGGCAAGAATATACCAAGGGTTGAAGTGGGAGACTGTGGCTGAACAACATGTTTTAAAATGGATGCGTCTCCCAAGCCTTTTAATGAAACGTCTTCACACCAAGTGATTGACTCCATTTGCATATTAGCTCATATAGTGTTGCATGTGGCACGTGTTGCATTTCTAAACTTAAGAGTTTGTTTTTTTCTCGTTTATAATCAGCCCGTTTCTGCCATTTGCTTCTCTCTGATTCCTCTATTTTCAGGAAGGCCATCAAGCTTTTTTTCTGCTCACTTCTCACACTTCACCAAGTTTCACTTGTTTCTGTATTAATTTTCTGTCCATATTTCACATTACTTCAACTTTTAAACCCTTTAATCAAGCTTCTTATGTAGCTGCTCATCCAACATTCTTCAAGATGTTAGTATCTATCCTAAAACCAAAACCTTTATTTTCTTTATTTCCGTTGATATATGATTGGCTGAATTTAGCTGTTCAGTCTGACGTAGAACTAACTGGCCTGCATAAGATAAAAAAACACTGATTTTAAGACAGGATTTTTTTTTAAATAGACATTTTCTAACTTTTGAAACAATATCGTCTGATAAGAAGTACATATTATATGCATGTTTATGCCAGAATGATTTGAAATTTAACCCTTTAAAGCCCGATCCAAGAATGAAACAAAACAGAAAATTACTTTTTTTGGTTTGAAGTCCTTATTTGGCCTTTTAACAAAATATGTAAAAAGAAAAAACAGAAATAGAATTTTGATATTAATAATTTATTACTATGCGATGAGTCAAGATTATTTTTTGTGTAGTCTTCTGCCCTCAGTTATCAGGTATATCTGATTGTGTACAATAGGATTTTAAGCAAAGTTTTTACCATTAAATTATGCAAAAGGTGTCAGACTCAAAACATTTCAGAAACCGTATGTATCAAATATGATACATTTGGCATTACAGGGTTAAATATGATTTCCCTACAACTTTGAAATAACAGACTGCAATTGTAAATAAGTCATTTTTCTTGAATTGAGGAGGAATGTGAGACACTTTCCAAATGGAACAAGACTACATTTAAAAGAAAAAAGAAAAAACATTTACATTGTCTTATTTTGAGCAGATATTATCTAATCATCTTATTTTAACAGTAAAAGTAACAGTAAAAATCATTTCATTGGCAAATCATCTTATTTACTCAAATTAGCATCTGATAGATGCAAACTACATTTTGCTGCTTTGACCTTGTGACAGTATAATGACAATAAAAAATAAATTCTATTCTGAATTAAGGGTAGATCCACTTAATTGATGAAATGTTTGCTTATTTTTAGACAGTTTTTGCAGTGTAGGTTTGTAACTTTTTTACATGAAGATGTTTTGGTGTTTTATATATGTAGGGAATTTTGTTCCATTATTTTACAGAAATAAGTTTTGGAAATGGATTTTTTAAAAGAAATGTAAACCAGAAATATATTTTTTAATCAAAGAAATGGTGTAACTTTTATTTTTCGTTTTATTTTTTTTCAAACTTCTTTGTGTCTTTTCCAGATCACAGTTTCTTCACTTCAGGCCCAGTAAAAACCCTCGCTCTGCACCAATAGAAATGTCACTATGTTAAGCAGACCAATAGAAGTGCGTCTTCAAGGCCCGCCCCCCGGAAGTGACAGGAATGTGATCTGGAAAACGCCATTTCAAAAGAGAAATAAATAAAATAACAATGAATCTGTAGAAAAGGGAAAAATAAACAATCGAAGAATATTCCCTACATGATTTTAATTCCTCCGTTTTTTACTTATGATCAGGTTATCTTTGACTTATAGTCAAATCCATTTAATCTGAAACATTTAAGTGGGACAAAACAAAGGAAAACTGACGTCATCTTACCGCCACATCAGAACTAATCACATTTTCTGTTTCTCTCTTACCTCTCAAGCTGCATTTTCTTTTCTGCTATTAGCGCCTGAAGCTGCTGCTGCTGAGCTTCTCTTTGTTTTGCTACCGACTTCAGCAGATTTCTGGCTCCGATTGCCTGAAAGTGAATTAGAAAGGAATAATTATTTCACTTTAATCGTAAATGTCATCAGGGAAAAATTGCTCCACATTTTGTCACGCAGAAACATCCAACGGTATTTCACAGAGCAGAAAATGATTATAGTGGCAGGAAAATGAACTGTGGGTTTTAGGATGTTTCACAAACACCTAAATCGTTTTGAAGCCGACATAAAATTCATTAAAGGAAAAGTCGCTCATATTCAGAATCCAAACTTCTGAAAGTTCTTTAAATCTTAAATTATTCCATCCTGTTCAATAAATGATCAGTGTTTTTAATTCAGAGTAATTTTCATGTGAATGTGCTTTACTGGAGGCATCCATGTTTGTCAAAGAACACTACTGCCACCTACTGGTTAGTGACATTGTCACGGTGCGGTATCGGCTGTTGATCAAGTCCCAGTGCTGTATCTGGTGTTTGTCACAACGCGCTATTATCCAAGTCATCTTGAAAACATTCTTCCTCCAAATGTTGGCTACATATTACGGGTTTTTTCTCTGGCCAGAAGTTCGATGGCAAATCCTCCCTCTTCAAGTTGGCGATCCAACGACCAACCCGTCCGTGGAGGATCAGGAATCAGAAAGGTGGAATAACTCTTTTTTTCACTTTTACCCGATGTATTCCAGCATCCAGCTGCCATGCACGTGGGCATTGTCAGTTTCACTATAGCTCTGGTGAATTTCAATGGTGAAGTCCTCTGGAAATCTTCAATAATTGTTGTTGATTGCAGATGTGTCTAGTAGTTCCCATTGATTTAGCTTGTAAAGCGGGGAGAATGGCGCTAGGCTTACCGCACCGTGACGTCACTGCTGGAAGATGGCAGGAGGGAGGGGCTACTATATTTGGACAAAAATGGCCGCTCCCAGACTCAGTGATCGTGACGAAAAATATTGCTTTTTATTTTTTTTACTGATTGATGCTACATGCATTAAATCACTGCAAATGTATTAGTTTCGGGTATAAATAACGATCCATTGATTATTCCTGGCTGACTGGACTTTTCCTTTAAAACCAAATGGCTTTAATGAGATGATTAGAAACAACTAGCCCACATTGGTTTCATTTGATCTTAGCTTCTCTGTCCCAGAGTTTGGTGACAGCTGATAGTGTTGGTTTGGATTTAGCGGGATCAGAGATGGAAATAAATGCACATGCTAACACTTTTGAAGGTTCTGATTTGTGTAAGCATCTATCTTCCCGCTCCACACTGATGCGCCGCTTTGCGTTGTTCAAAAATCCCTGCAAAATGTGGTAAAGATTATGACCCCGACTCTTCTATTTCACCTCACCTTCATTTTCTCAGTTTCTGCTTCTTTTGCCAGTTCATCAACCATTTCTATCAGACCGCCGACAATCTTTTGAAACTGGCCGATTTCTGCAGACAGACGTTTGAACATCATGTTAGCTTTGGTTGCTGTTAAAAAACGGAGAAATTAAATCAGATAGGAGCAGCTTACTGTCCACGAACTCTTTGCACTCTTCCTTCAGCTCCGTAGTCTTCTGGCTGACATCAGGCTCAAGCACCCGCAGCTTGTTGAGTTCATCAAAATAAAAGCCTGCCTCTGCCAGAGGGTCCTTCGCCATGGCCGCCGGCCTGTTCGGGTAACACCAGCAGAACCAGGAGGGAGGAAGAGAAACCAACCTCCAGCTCACAGGCTCTGAAAACACAAAGATGCAGATGCTTTTTATCCTGGGCTGGAGGGATATTACAGAATATGTTTAATAGTTTACTCTAAGTTTGACCAGTTTAACCAGTGGGTCAATTCTATTCATTTTATTTCTATAGCAACAACTCACATCATGTCATCTCCAGGCATTTGAATTGAGGAGGTGAGACACTTTGCCAATGAAACAAGACAATTTACATTTAAAAGAAGAAAAACAACACTTTTATTATTTCAAATGCATATTATCGAATTATCTTATTTTAACAGTAAAATATATTAATTCCATTGGTAAATCATCTTATTTACCTCCTTAAATGAAGGGGAAAAACACTAAATTTAAGACAATTTTACCTATTTCTAGATCTTTTTTGCAGTGTATAAAATTGTTTTCAAACAGCAGGATTTATACTGGAGTAATAAACATGAATACTTTTAAGGTCTCTGTATTTGTTTAATATTCTGGTGAAGTTTAGCTTCTCCTACTGGAGTTAAACTCCTGGCTTCTCTCTGAATATGCAGTAAACAGTAAATACACTCCTTCTCCTAACATCATTCTCCATGTAAGGAATAACTTCAGAGGTTTTATCTTGAAAAAGACCCAGACTGAATTTGTTCATTTGTAATTATGTCTTTTATTTTTATTCTATATGTATTTAAAATACCAGAACTTACAGATAAAGTCTTTCTGGATCTCTAAAGCGGAACCAGATGCTGTCATCTGACAACTATTTAATCCTTAAATAGACTTTTTATTTTTGCTTTGGTCATTTCTGGACTATTTTCTACTTTAACTGGAGAACTCTGCCCAGCTGTGATCAGAGGCAGTGAAGCTGCTAAAGCTGCTTAATGTCTGCAGAACAAGCATCCTGCCAATGAGAGGAAGAAACTCAGTGTCTGTTAGCAATGCTAATCAGGTAACAGTTGGCTAATGATCCTGGGAATAATCTAAAAATCTCATTATTATTATTTACATCTAGCCATTCTCCTCAGATTCTCCTCATTCAGATCGCAGGTTTATAAAAATAAACTTTCCTTTTCCTGCAAGGACACAGAAATCAACCCGCACTTAGAAACCGCTGCTTTCGCCAAACCTTTCAGAGGTTTTTGTTCCTCTTTGCTCAAACTTCTCAGCTAGTTAGCTTCACTAAGCTAGCTGTACACTAGCTAACAGGACGCTAGATTAAGTCTAATCCCAAACTGCTCTTCTTTGTTTAATTAGAATCGCTTTCATTCGGTGGTTTAGCTAAAAAACCTTCTAGAAAACCGTCTCTGCTGATCGTAACTGTACCTGTTTGAAGCTGCCTCTGATCGATCTCTGGATGTTGTGATGTGGCAGAGTTAGTCGCCTGGCAAATAGGCCCCTCCCCCTTGCGTTGCCTAGGAAACTAAACGCTGGGGTTGGTCAGTTCTTCTTCTTCTTTAGGTTTTAACGGCAGCTTGCATCCATTAATGTTACACTGCTGCCATCTAGTGGATCCTAATATGTCTCCCTCTAATTCTCAGAATGATCCCAGGATTGTTTTTAAAACAAAAAATCTTCTTCTTTCCCTAAAAACCTTTAGCTTTTCAACCGCATTCTCAAACTTCAACTCCCCATTAAAACATAATTCTGTTTTCAATAATGTTCTTTTGATTTGCATATTTTCTACAACTAATAAAACCTGTTCCATTGTTTCTACATTATCACTGCAACTAGAAAAACCAGTAAGATGTTTCCCCATCTTAAAGAGTTCCATTTAAACTGGTGACCGGTTCTTATTTATGATTATATGGAAGACGATTAGGGCCACTGAAAAAATAGAAAAAAGTTAAGTGATTTTTACATTTTATTTCAGTATAATACGAGAAAAAAGTCAGAATTCTGACTTTAATCTCATAATTCTAACTGTTTTCTCGGAATTCCGACTTTAAACTGTTAATGTAGATGGGCCCCATGAAGGCAGAGATGTGGAGCTCTCAGCTTCACTGAGAAAGATGTGAGTTGTTTGGGGGGAACAGGAACATATTGGTGGAAAATGAGGGAATTAGGCGACTTTTTCCGTCCCTGCTGATGCTATTTCATGGAGGAGCAGAAGGTGATTAAAACCAGAGAGCTATTCTCTGAAACAGACATGGCTACGGCTTGATGCTAACATGTTTGTTAGCTGTCAGAATTCAGTCAGAATTCTGATTTTTTTTCTCATATTATAATTAAATAAAATATAAAACTAAGTAAACTTTTTTTTTTTTCTCAGTGGCCCTAACCCTCCTCCCTCCTGTTTGGGGTTGATTAGTCTTTGTCTTCTTTTCCTTCTTACTTATACTGAACAAAACAAAATCGACATAACCAAAATAAGATTTAAATCCTTTCAATTACATTGATTAATCTAATATACTGAAAAAAATCTGAAATGCATCTATTTGTTGTTTGCCTAGCGGCAACATTTCTAAAGAAGAATTTTTTTTTTTCTTTACAACACTTTACACACTTCAAACAAATAAAAATATTGACGTAAAACAATTGTCATTTAAAATAATTAAATGAGTAGCTTGTTAAAACTGAGTTCTCCTTCATCAAATGTTAAAACCCCACAACTGAATAAAATCCTCCATGTTCTGCGTGTCTCTGTGGAAGGTAAACTCCAGAAGAAGAACGGCTTTATGTGTTGATGAGTGTTCAACCTCCAGTCCTGCGGGGGCGCTAAAGTAACCAACCTGCGTAGTGACAACCTCTGGAAACAACAACAGGAGGCGAACAAATTTCACAGAAATAGTTTTGCGGAACTTCGACATATTTAAAATAAGCAGAAATATCAGGATCCAGCTGTGGACGAACATTAACAGAAGAGGCGATGGTTTCCAGGTAAGCCGTTAGTTTATGATATTAATAGTCAGCTTCACATTTAAGGAAATCATTAAGAACTCGGTTCGCAAAGCAAAAAGGAGCAATCGTTGAAAATATCTCCTGTTGATTCTAGATCCGGTCTCTTCCAGGTATTTGATCATATTAAATAAAGTTTGTTTTAATGCTTAAGTTAGCTTAGCTCTGAGGAACAGACACATTGAGTGATGATTTCAGGACATTTTACGCAAACCTGTTGCACTTTCTGTGCTAAATGTTGTGTGTTGGTGTGATGCTAGCTGTTACTGAGAGCATCGATGGTTTCCTCCTTAAAATCTGACCCTTTTTTAATGAGTTTAATGGAGGCAACAGGCCTAAAGTTAAACCCATGTAGAACATTGAGCTTAAATATGCATTTGTCTACTTTAAGGTTGGTCTTTTCTGGATTTCTGTCTCACTTAAATGTGTTAAGAGCTCATTTTTATCGGGATTTAAAAGAATAATCTAAACAGCTGTTTACAGGTATGGTTAATACATGTAAACAGAGTTTACTTTTCCTTTTTTGTGCACATTAATTATGTCTTTGATAAAAATCCTTTGGCTAAAATGCCATCAGAACGCTGATAATGTTAAGTGTGTCTCAGCCCCCCCCTTCAGCGTCCGCCATATTGGATCAGTCCATTTGCTGCACATGTTCAGAAAGGTCCAAACAGACAGCAGCAAACCATTTGAAAACAAACCATGCAAAGAGCAGTGTTGCCAACGTAGCGCTTTAGTCGCTATATTTAGCCACTTTTCAGACCCCTCTAGCACTTTGATTTCTAAAAAGCTCCTAGCGCCAAATCTAGAGACTTTTTCTGCTACTGGAGACTTTGGAGACAACATCTAAAAGCAGCGAACTCTGCTCTCCAGAGCAAGTAGATTGGTAACCCCGCCTCCTGCTCTCCTCTATCTTGTCTGCTGTCATGATTCATGCAGCTATTATTTCAATCAAATGAAAAATGGAGAACAGATAAGCAGATCATGGCTTGTCTACAGTGAAAAGAAGGACTGGGTTATTTACTTTGGCCTTTTTGGAAACACAGGAAGGAGCAATCAGCTAAGTGAGCTTAGTGCTTGGAAAAAATCTTTCATTCCTTTAGAGACAGCATGAAAAGTCAGCTGAGTACAAAACATAGAGAGGAAAACAAGAAGAAAAGGGACAAGAAGAGAGGGACACAACCTAGAACAGATAATGGATGTCTATTCTATTAACATTTCTCTATCTGGAGAACAGGGCTGTTTTATGTGTTGTCTTCTCAGTCCAGAGGGCCCCCTGCCTGTCTTTGCCTCGGGCCCCACATTTCCTAAATCTGCCTTTGCAGCTAATTATTGCCCTACATGTTCTGGAAGAAGAGCCAATCAAGGCCTCACATGGAAAGCAGTTATTATGAACACATAGTTGGCTTATATGTTCTATTTTTTTCAGCCATTTTTTAATTCAGCCATATTGGAAGAAATGGTCTTTTTGTCAAGCGGGATCATCTCTGGGTTTTAACTAGGCCACTAATTAACCTTTATTTAGTTTTGTATGATTTTTAGGCATTCAGAGGTGGAAGAGGTTCTGAGCTGTGTAGATTAAATTCACATAGATTCAACCTCCTGGTTTACATCTCTATCGGCAGGTCATCAGGTCCTGAAGTAGAACAGCAGCCACATCACTTCACTGCAGATTCATCATTTTCTACTGCCAGCTGTTGAAATATTCTCTCTGTTCACTAAAAGCTCTCATTTTATGCAAAGTTCACATTATAAGCCTTTGGTAACAGTCACATGTGTCATAAAGCCTGTGAATGAAGTTCTTAAATGAAAAAAAAACACCATTTCCCTTCCATCATTAATTTTTTCCACCTCTTAGCTTGAAAATGAGCCGCTGTTCTGTCAGATGATCATACCCAGTCAGACCAGCGTACCCATAGTCAATACCAGCTTATCCATTTACTTTTGTACGAAAAATAAACTTTAAACTACCTTAACGGGCGTGTATCCCTTTAGTCATGTAAAAAAATCTATTTAATTAATGGGTTTTTGGTGTTTTTTTTTAAGTGTATGGCGATCTTACCATAAATAGTTTTCTTTTGTGCATGACCAAAGGGATACATGCCCGGTGAGGTAGTTTAAAGTCTATTTTTCATACAAAACTAAAGGAATGAACACAAATCTGAAGTCTTGCACATGCTTATTTACTATGGGGTATGCTGGTCTGACGGGGTATGCTGGTCTGACGGGGTATGCTGGTCTGACAAAACACCATCCAGAGCGTCTGTGTCAGCCGATTGTTAAAGCTACTGCCTTCATCTAATGTGCCATTTCCTGCTCCTGGGTTGCAGCATGTTCTCAGGGCCTCATTGTTAATATTTTTTTATTTTCAAATTTAGAATAATTATATGCAACCTTTAAAAAATCCCTCTGATGAAGTTGTTACCTATTTTGTTTTGGTTAATCGGCATAAGAGGGAAACGTTGAGAGAATATCCAAAACGGTTAAACAATCCACTGGACGTTGTTTTCCAAGTTTGAAGATTTTTTTTGCTTCCCACCCAGGAAGCTGTTCCGGTTCAAAATGTCAGATTAGGGTTGAGTTCCAGGCTTCATACAGAAGCCCAACAAAGACATGTTGTGGCTTAGAAATCATGCAAATTGAACCAAAAGAACAGGTCCACCCCTTAATAAATTAACGGGGAGTCGGATGGGAAGCGAAACGTCTTCTAACTTGGAAAACAAAGACCAGTTGTTTGTTCTTTAACCTTTAAACTTTTTTGGAATGACTTTGAACTGGATGACTGAGAATTTTAACCAGTTAGTGACAGATTATCTGAATCCCAGAACTCACCCAATCCGATTTTGCGTCCGGTCCGACAGAAAATCGTCCCTCAGAGGTCGTGGCGTTTAGCGCTCATTGAAAGTCAATGGGGATGATTTCCTGCAGGGGGCAGCGTAGCTCCAACTGATAGAGCCCAGGTCTATTTTAGCAGGTCTATGCAGCAATTCAGCAGCAATTTCATGGGTCTGACAGGAAGAGAGACGCAGTTTCAAAGTAAAACTCATCCGCTTTGGGTGAAATTCCAAAATAAAATCTGTTAATCTCACGGAGAAAGAGTCAGTTTGGAGTCACACATCGCATTTATAGTGAACAGGACAGACTGGAGCAAAAACAATGAATGAAACATTAAAATAGAAACTTTCCCCATGATGGGAGTTCAGGAGGACAGGAAACGGATAAAGTAGTGATCCTCTTTGAGCCTCACAGAAACCAGAATCAGGAGAAGCAGACAGAGCAGGTCAGCAGCGTATCTCTCTCACCTCTTTATGGAAACAAGAAAGAAAAACTTCCCAGATCTCTCTGAGAATCACCTCTCTGCCTCAGTCACCATGGAAACCGTCCCACAGAGTTTATTGCTGCGATTTTCTTTTCTTTAGACGTAGATCTCATTATTTTTAATAGATGAACATTCTCTATCTGCTCTGGTTCTAGATGCTGCACAGACTTGTTAAGTAGAGCTTTGCTTTATAGAATGAGTTTTTTTTTTTATAATCATAATCTGTTCCAGTCAAATCTGGGAAATAGTTTTAATGTGTGTATAACAGAGACAGATCTGCTCACCCTGTCTAGTCGGAGTCTCTCTATACGCAGTCATTGTGACATGGAAGGAAATTTTATCTGCGATTTAAACGTTGGACGCAGACGGTGTGTTCAGGCCTTTAGGCAGAAGATGCTCCCGGCCTGCTGCAGGCGCACACAGCGTGCCCACATTCAACTGCATTTAAAGGTATAGAGGAGGATCTTTTATTTCTGGGTGGATCGTCTCAATCAGTGGTTCTACTAACTGTCAATCATTCTGGTGATATGTTTCCGTGAGGCAGTCCTACGAGTTCGTCCCGTTAGCGATCTTTTTCTTTCAGGCGTAGATCCGTAGAGCTACGGTTTCAGACAGTCATTGAAGCTCACCTTTCTCACCGCCGATCTTTGAAAATGACCGAGGGTCAGAAGAGAAAGAGCGTCTACGAAGTGAATGAAAGGAAAAGAAAGGCCTTAGAAGAGGCAGATATATCCCAGAAGGCTTTGCAGGGAGAGCTCTCAGCACAAAGCCTTCTGGGATTTACTGTCACAGCAGCCTTCTGTCGCCATAGGCTGTCGCTGACAGCGGCGACTAATAACAAAGATGGCGCAGGCGCCGCGTGGTGGAGGAGGAGTTATGTGACCAACGGAGCAAAAAGCAGTGATCATCTGTCTGAACGGTCAGTTAACTGAGTTCACTATAAAGTTTACTATATAGTCCCCGCTGTATGTGGACACAGTTAGCTATAAGAACAGCACATTTTATACAGGCCGTGCACCAGGAAAATGGCTCGTGCACGCTCTCGCACACGCATTTTTTTTTTTTTTAAGTGGAGAGGGCGGGTCTTTAAACAACCTTTAATCATTAGGCTGTGATAGTTTGGCCGATGACCTTTAATCTTTTCCATCATGGCTGCGCTCCTGTTTCTGTTCCGATTTTTTCAGGAATGGTCTGGAGCAGTGAGAGGTGGCGCTGCCTCGTCAGTAGCTGTCATCACGGCGGGGGAGCTCCGAACCTCCATCTGCAGGGTGGTCATCTACCTCCAAAGGGACATGTCCGGGGACCCCTGCCCACCACATCTCCACACCCAGGATGACCCCTGCTCCTCTCTTCCCCTTGTGGTTTGTCCCAAGACCAAAAGCTGCGGTTATCGGGAAGCCATGACTCCAGCCAACAAATATGTCCGACTCAACGTTGGAGGGATGCTGTTCTTCACTCCGCTGCAGGTGCTGACGCGGCAGAACTCCCTGCTGAAGGCCATGTTCAGCGGAAAGAAGGAAGTCTTCACTGATAAAGAAGGTTAGCCACTTAAGCCTGATCCTGTTCTTCATGTTGGGCTTCCAGTAGGCCGGGATTTACGGTCCGCCCCCCCCCAGCTTAGAATACGTTTTCCTGTTTGTGTTCAGGCTGGATCCTGATCGACCGCAGCGGGAAACACTTCAACAGTATCCTGAATTATCTGCGTGACGGAACCGTCAGCTTACCCAAAGGACGGCAGGCTGTCCAGGAGCTGCTGGCTGAGGCAAAGTTCTACCTCCTGCAGGACCTTGTAGAGCTGTGCCAGACCACCTTGCAGGTCAGCCCCCCTTCCTCCAGTCTGCCGCCGTTAGCTTAAGCCAGTTAGCCGCTGGTTTACGCCCCGAGTTACAGCCAGAACGTACCGGACATCAGCCTCACAGGAACTGATAAAAAGACGAGGCGAAGCTAGTCAGGAAGGTTGCCTAGTAACACGTACACCTATGTAGTATTTTTTTAAAATTTGTTTTAGATTGGTGGTCTTTAACAGGGTGTCCGTTACCCCTAGGGGGTCCACAGAGGTACTGCATGGGGGTCACGAATGTTTTGGTTGATTAGCCTTTTTTTTTATATTCCCTCCTGCAATTTTTTTCCACTAACTGAAATGTCTTTAAATCCACATGAACATGAATGGGCTTTATGCACAGCTCCACTACTTCCTGAATTTAAGGTAGCTCCTTTGTTTCCTGTCTTTCATTACTGGACAAACTGATTAATCCAGGTGTGTCTGGCCAGTTACTTAGGTCATACACACTTGGAATAATCAGTGCATCCAATCATGAAAGACAGGAAACAAAGGAGCCTCCTGAAGTTCAGGAAATGCTGGAGTTGTGTATAGAGCCTATTGAACAGACTGTAGTAAACAGATAAATGGAGGCAGAAGATGTCTTTCAGTCATCAATGCTCACATTCAGAGACACACATCAAGCTGGGCACCGTTTCATTCACAACACCTGTCCCATCAACCAGGAATCAGAAATACTTTAATAATCCCAGGGAGGGATTACTTTAGTTACATTACTCCATCTGTAATAGAGTGACTATAGGTCCAGTTTGATAGAACATTATTTCATATAATATATATAATCAGGGGGTCCCCGCTAGGGGTGTAAATCACATCCATCATGGCGATTCGATTCAGTATCGATTTCCTGACCCAACGATTCGATTATTTTCGATACTCAAGAATACACCACGATACGATTTGATTAATTGGTTCATTTTTATTTTTTTTACCTTACAGGCTAGACAATGTTTCAAATTTGAAATAAATCAATGAAAGCTGTAATATCGTTATGCATTTTATTTGAGAAACAGCAGCAAATAACAGGAGTAGGAAAGTTGCACTCCAACTATTCCTGTAATTCCTTTTTTGCATCAAAAAATACTGCTAAAATTCTGCAGAAAATCAGTGCAATGAGTGCAATACCTCGGCTCCAGACGTCCCGCCCCCTCCACAGACGCTCCGCTGCTCCTCTTCCAAATTGTAGCTGACCGCAGACAGGAGGCCGGCTTGTTTTGTTTTTATGACCGAAATTGCAGAAAACAACTCATGAAGTTTGACCCGCTAGCAGAGCGAGGTGCGCGAGAACGCTGGGACCTTTTTCCAGCTGGATCTCCGCTCTTTTTGGCCTTCATGTCCCTCCGTCGTCGGACTAAACTCGCCCCCACTTCCTCGCCGCCTCAGCCGTATCTAGACCAACAGTGTGTAGCACAGAGCATAAATCAAAAATGTCTGCATCAAGCTCACTGCAACACACTGCTGCAAGAGTATAACCAGGAAGCGCGGTAGGAGGGCAAAATAGGTTTAGCGCCACCGCAGCACAGGAGGGAGAATTACGCCCAGGAGCAAATGGATAAAAATAGACCGGAGGGAAAAAAAACATGAATCGATACTCTTGCGGACGTATCGATGCATCGGATCGTCGGCTGTTGGATCGATGCATCAATAAAAAATTATTATTATTTACACCCCTAGTCGCTGCTCCATCTCGCCATCAGTTTGAGGGTCCTTAGCCTGTAAAACGTTCCCTGTTTTAGATTATTTTCTAGCTCCAGTGGCCTTTATTTTGTTATTTGACGTTAACTGGTAGCCAATTTTATAAAGAATATTCAGCTCCTATAAAAAGATTCACTTAGATCTAAATAAAACTCCAACAGAACATCTTAAATAAAGCTCTTAAAAACTAGTAAAAGGTGAGGATTTTTTCTACGCTCTTGTCTAAAACATTTTATTGCAGCAATTTTTCCCTCCCTAAAAATAGTACAGGTACTAAACTATAATGTGTTAAAGGTTAATAATGTATTTGCTGAGAAAATAAATGCCTTTAAATCCTGTTTTATCACTCTGTGCTCGATCTGCACCAGAAATGGGATCCTACGCTTCATCCAGGAGCTAACTGTTTCAGCTTTGGATTTAAACATAAATCTAGTCTTTTTGAGTTTAATGTTTTCATTTGATGTTAACATTATTCTATATAGTGCAGAATCTAAAGACAGAAACAACTAAAACGCAGATAAACATGGTTTAATCAGCTGGACTGCTCTGATGTCCTGTTTAAAGGAGAAAATGTAAAAAGCAGCAAAATTGTCTCAAAACTCATAAAAAATGTTTAAACATGTCTTGTAGCATTTTTTAGTGTTTTTAAGGATATAAATAAGTTCTTTAGTAACATAATGACATTATTTATGGAAACCTGGATGAATATATGAGCTGATGGTACGGATGGTGACATTTACGCCATATAGTGGAGGTGGACGACATCATCAGTCAGCCTGACCCAAAGCATAAACTTTAAAATAAGTAGGGCTGAAATAATTAATCCGATTAATTGATTATTGAAATATTCTTCAACTAATTTAGTCACAGATTAATCATTAACTGGAGTATAAAGATTTTAAAACCTCCCTTTAGCTGACAGAGAATGTGTCTGACGCCGATTTGGAACGTTCTGTACTTTTCTTCAGTTTACCAATGAAATGCGCCGATTCCCTCTAAATAACACAAACGTTTCCATTTTGGCAGTGCAAAGTTCTTCTTGTGGATTGTAATGGCGGTTGGCAAGAAATTGAAGGCGTACATTACCGCCACCTACTGGTAACTAAAAAAGTTCTGTGTTGGGAGTTCAGGTCTTCATTTCCGGTTCTGCCATAAGGTAAATTAACAACAAAATAAAAGTTTGTCTTTGGTTTAACCATTGCAGTTAAAAAAATCCCCAAACGTACCCTTTTTTTAATTTTTGCAAATGCAGTTTTTCGAATTTCGTTTCAAAAACGGAAAAACCGAAAAACCACATGCTTGTTTTGTTTTTTTGTTTTGAAACGAAAAAAACCAAAGAACGAACCATAGACGGATTAGACGGGCATCCACTGTACGATAATTTTTTTTTTTTAGAGGCACAGCGTGAGCCAGTAGATCGCATCAGAGCATTGTGTCACACAGTGTGAGGAAAAACATCGTGAGCTGGGAACTTTTAAACTCTGCGGTTTCATCGTACAATTTGAGCTGTAGTTGCGGTTAATGGTTGAAAAAAATCTTACAGTGTACGCTCCGCTTAAAGGAAGCTTTGGCTAACTGATTATTCATCAAAAAAATAATCAACAGATGAATCGACTTGGAAAAATAACCTTTAGTTGCAGGCTTAGAAATAGGATCCAAAGTTTAGGCTTCAGGTGAGTCTGAGTGAGTTTTACCAGCAGTTACTTCCTGGGCGGTTTAGCAGCCGTTTAGTCATAACCTGGTTGTTGTTAGTAGCTGTGCTGTGACTGATCACTGATCTAAAACAGGAACTCTGTCCGTTTCTCCTCCACAGGACAACAAAGAGCAACCGATGTGTCTGATACCTGTGATCACTTCCTGTAGAGAAGAGGAGCAGCTCATCCAGTCGTCCTCCAAGGTTAAAAAAATAAAAGCAATTATTTTCATGGCGATCACCGAGTCTGGGAGCGGCCATTTTTGCCCAAATATAGTAGCCCCTCCCTCCTGCCATCTTCCAGCAGTGACGTCACGGTGCGGTAAGCCTAGCGCCATTCTCCCCGCTTTACAAGCTAAATCAATGGGAACTACTAGAAACATCTGCAATCAACAACAATTACTGAAGATTTCCAGAGGACTTCACCATTGAAATTCACCAGAGCTATAGTGAAACTGACAATGCCCACGTGCATGGCAGCTGGATGCTGGAATACATCGGGTAAAAGTGAAAATAAAAAGAGTTATTCCACCTTTCTGATTCCTGATCCTCCACGGACGGGTTGGTCGTTGGATCACCAACTTGAAGAGGGAGGATTTGCCATCGAACTTCTGGCCAGAGAAAAAACCCGTAATATGTAGCCAACATTTGGAAGAAGAATGTTTTCAAGATGACTTGGATAATAGCGCGTTGTGACAAACACCAGATACAGCACTGGGACTTGATCAACAGCCGATACCGCACCGTGACAATGTCACTAACCAGTAGGTGGCAGTAGTGTTCTTTGACAAACATGGATGCCTCCAGTAAAGCACATTCACCTGAAAATTACTCTGAATTAAAAACACTGATCATTTATTGAACATTATATAAGAATTTCATATTGGATTCTGAAAATGAGCGAATTTTCCTTTAAATGGGCTTCTCTTTAAAATTCTTCTTTCCTCTCAAATAAAGTCATCATTCCCACTTCCTGCTCAGTTGTTTTGCAGATGATTGAGTTTACAAACCCAGTAACTCTTCAATGAACCAATAATGAATCATTTCCTCCCTCATCAGCCTGTTGTGAAGCTGCTGTACAACAGAAGCAACAATAAATACTCCTACACCAGGTGAGAACGGCCATCTTTCCTTAACACATCACACAAACATTCATGCGGACGTGTGTGATCTGAAGGAGCTGTAGCTGAGGAAGTAAAGTCAGGTTTCCGGTTTGTTTCAGTAACTCTGATGACAACCTGTTGAAGAACATCGAGCTGTTTGACAGGCTGTCCCTCAGCTTCAACAGCCGCGTCCTCTTCTTCAAAGACGTGATCGGAGATGAGATCTGCTGCTGGTCCTTCTATGGCCAGGGCCGGAAGCTGGCCGAGGTCTGCTGCACCTCCATCGTCTACGCCACCGAGAAGAAGCAGACCAAGGTAAACTTTTTCATCTTGGAAGTAGCGAAATTAAGAAAACCTAACATCATATATTTGAGCGATAATGGCGACACACAACATATATATCACCATATAATTAAATTGCCCTCAAAGTGCATCAAACTGCACTGATATAATCATTCAAACTTTTGGTTTCAAATTGAAAACATTTTATTTTAACCAGATCAAAGCTTTTCTGCCACATGATGTGTTTGGGTGTCTGAATTAGAATTTAACAAGATCCCAGCAACAAAACAGGAAACAGCAAAAACATGCAATACTAAATAAAATGCAAAATAAAAAGGCTCTTTTGTGCATAATTAGAAAAAAATGCAGAATGAAAAAAATGAATTAACCTCAAACGGCGGTGGATTTATACTCCAGTTAACGATTAATCGATTACTAAATGAGTTGACGATGATTTTAATAATGGATTAATCTGATTGTTTCAGCCGTAGTTATGCTGTAATTTGCAGCCCAAGTTTGAACATCTTTACAAACTAGAGA
This sequence comes from Cyprinodon diabolis, assembly GCA_030533445.1. Classification (NCBI taxonomy): domain Eukaryota; kingdom Metazoa; phylum Chordata; class Actinopteri; order Cyprinodontiformes; family Cyprinodontidae; genus Cyprinodon; species Cyprinodon diabolis. The sequence continues at coordinate 45,969,912 of CM060079.1, read as the reverse complement.
ACAAAGGTATTTGGTGTAGATCTAAAAGAAGAAATGGGGTATTAACAGGTTTAAAACTTTAATTCTCAGACAGAATAGATGTGTATATTCCTAACAGGGGGAATATGGAAGATGATTGTTTGTTTAAAGAGTATTAAGTGTGTTTTGTGACGATCAGGATGAATTCTGTCAGAACTCGGACGTTTCATCGGCTGAAGCCCGTATGAGGAGCGACAGACCCCATCTGGTGTTTGGGTCTGAAGTGATGTTGCGTTTTTTTAACCTTTTAAACTGTGTGTGAAGGTGGAGTTCCCTGAAGCCCGCATCTATGAGGAGACCCTCAACTCGTTGCTCTATGAGACCATGCCGCTGCCGGACAACTCCCTGCTGGAGGCCACGCGGCGAAGCTACAACAACTGCGGCTCTCTGAGCGAGGATGAGGAGGGCCCCGGGGGAGGCGAGCTGCGCGAGCGCGTCCGGAGAATTCACGTGAAGAGGTACAGCACGTATGATGATCGCCCCCTGGGACACTGAAACAGAACGGCCGCGGACGTCGGCTCAAGGCAGGCGTGCTCTTCCTCATCCGTCGCTCCGTCATCATCAAAGACTCTACAGCACATCATGTTTGCTCCAAACTGTGGCTTCTGTTTCACCTAAAGAATGATCAAATATGACTCATATGTGTGATTGTTGGACTCTATCAGTCTGGACTCTCAGATGGACGGTATATTCACAGCAGAATGTATTTCTAAGCTCAGTTCTGATCCAGTTAACATAGAACTGTGCCTCTAATGCCTTACAGTGCTGCTCCTGACGGTCCTGGCTTTTACCAGTTGTGATCATTAAAAATCCTTTTTTTATCTCGCTGACTGTCTCTTAAATTTACTACACAAAAATCCTCTCAATGTGCATCAGGAGCCAAAAGTTCAACCTCCTTACAGAAGCGTCTGTTAAAGGAAAAGCCCAGTCAGCAGGAATGGATTATTATTTATACCTAAAACTAATACGTTTGCAGTGATTTAATTCTATTCAGTTTATTTCTATAGCTCCAATTCACATCAAGTCATCTCAGGTCACTTTCCAGTTCACCAGATCATCCAGTCAGATTGATTCAAAGTTTTCTATCTAAGGAAAACCAGCTGATTGCATCGACTCATTGACTCTTCAGCAATCCCTCACACTAAGCATGCTTGTAGCGACAGTGGAGAGGAAAAACTCCCTTTGAACAGGAAGAAACCTCCAGCAGAACCAGGCTCAGTGTGAGCGGCCATCTGCTGAGGCCCACTGGGGTTCAAGGAGACAGAAGCAGACATAGAAAAAGAAGCATAGATACAAAAGGCAACTGTCAACCAGCTCCACAGGCGGCCCCGTCCAGGAAACACACAGCTGGGCAGACGAGCTACGAGCCAGCTCCCATGTCAGAGGATGAAGAGAGCACATCCAGTTAGTCACAGTCAGAGAAACAGGACTACACTGGAAAACAGGCCAAGCTCCAACATCTAGAAACAAAGGTGTTGATGGCAGCAGCACAGCTGATATTTCTCTCCAGGATGGAGTCACAGCCAAACAGGAACAGACCAGATGAAGCTACTATGAGAAAAAGCAGAGAGAGCAGAACTATAGAGATAGATCAGGATAACCTGAGCCACTCTAACTAGAAGCTTTATCAAAAAGGAAAGTTTTAAGCCTAGCCTTAAAAGTAGACAGGGTGTCTGCCTCACGGACTAAAACTGGTAGTTGGTTCCACAGGAGAGGAGTCTCATATTTAATGAATTTAGGGTTAATCAGTAAAAATATAAAAATAATTTTTCAGTCAATTTAAGTATGGTAACGTCTCACTCCTGACATCTTCTGGCCATTTTCCTCATTGATGTCATTTCCATTATGGTTGAAATAAGGATTTTAAAACTTTTTTTAGTCGTTTTTTTTTGTTGTTTTTCTTTTAAAGAATCCATAAAATCTTCCACCTATTTGGAAAGCAGATGTTTTTTTGAGGCCGTCATTCAAATACTGTTGGGTCAATTATTATTATTAACGCACTAAAGCTGTAAATGACTGAGGCTGCTCCTGGAGTGAGCTCCTTTAGATAGCCCACACTGCAAAAACCACCTAGAAGTAAGTAAAAATGTCTTAATTAAGTGTATTTCCCTTTACTTTGATCAGGTAAATAAGATGATCTGCCAATGAAATTAGTATTTTACTGTTAAAGTAAGATAATTAGATGATAATCTCCTGGAATTCACTTTTTGGAACTTGGGATGTCTGTTTTTTCCACTAATTGAAATGTCTTTAAATCCACATTAAGATGAATTGAACAGACTGTAGTAAACAGATAAATGGAGGCAGAAGATGTCTTTCAGTCATCGATGCTCACATTCAGCGACACACAGGAGCTCTTTCAAGCTGGGCACCGTTTCATTCACAACACCTGTCCCATCAACCAGGAAGCAGAAATACTTTAATAATCCCTGGGAGGGATTACTTTAGTTACATTACTCCATCTGTAATAGAGGAACTATAGGACCAGTTTGATAGAACACAATTATATACAATAAATATTATTAGGAGGTCCCTGCTCCATCTTGAAAAACGGAAAGTCTTTTGTAACCATGAAGATGGTCTATTGTTTCTACCTCTGACTTTTCAATAAAAAGATTTGAAAAAAAAGACTATATATATGTATATATGTAGTGTATGTATATACACTATATACAAGGTATAAATTGATGGGCCCTGACCCGTCAATTCTGTCCGGGACATCACACATACTTGGTTCTTGTAGGAGGGACTGATCTGACATCACACATACTTAGTTCCTGTAGTAGGGACTGGTCTGACGCCATACATACTTTTTATAGGGACTTCTACAGCAGCCTTTTCAGTGCTGATGATTGTGTCAGCTGACCTGTTTCCAGCTACCATCACCCTGAAGACACAACCTGTCGCCTTCCAGAGGCTCTTCCATATATCAGAACTCTATCTATCTATCTATCTATCTATCTATCTATCTATCTATCTATCTATCTATCTATCTATCTATCTATCTATCTATCTATCTATCTATCTATCTATCTATCTATCTATCTATCTATCTATCTATCTATCTATCTATCTATCTATCTATCTATCTATCTATCTATCTATCTATTTTGCAGTGCAAATTCAACCCACTTGGGGGCGCCAGCAGCGGTTTCTGTCTCTCCTCCAGAGGATGAGGATGTTTCTTCATCCTGTCGCTGTGATGTTACCTATCTTGCAGCGGGCCAGCCTGCCTCAGATCTGGCCCAGGATCAGATCTACTGTGAGGAAGGCAGGTAGATCAGCTAAAGCTCGATGTTCTGGTTCTGATAGGGGGGTGAACCAGAACCAGAACCCAGCCGGCTGTCATCCGGCTGTCCTCCGGCTCCTCCATGCTCTCTCAGAGGAGGATGAGTCTGCTGCTCTGCTGATGGAGAAGGAGGGAAGAAGCTGCTATAAATAACTCGGAGCTTCTACAGGTCGCTGCGCTGCAGGTCGGGGAGGCGCTCGCGGCTCTCCTTCCTCTTCCTCCATTGATCAGTTGGGTGAGGAAGGCGGATCCTCTGACGTCACCTTCAAGCAGCTCGGCTGCGTCAGAGTCCAGCTGAGCAGGAGAAGAAGGAAACAGGTAATACAAAGGGAAGAGGTTCTGGACCGAGCGGACCGGACCGGACCGGAGCAGACTGACGGACATGGAGGAAGAACAGAAGGAGAAATTATTATGGAGCGTCAAACGGGAGGTAGGCGCTGCCTTTATTACACCTACTGTCACATTTTCTCTCATTGTTCGCCTGCAAATAACAGAAAATTCACAATTATTATTCTATTATTATTACTATTAAATCTATTCTAATTCTAATTTCTTTTAGCGAAGCAGATGCTAATTGCTCTAAAATGCAAGTTATAAAACAAAGTAAATAAATCTGAACTGTGCTTTAATATTTTTCTTCCGTTAGGTTAATATTTTCAATATTTTTGTGTGTTTCCCAAAATTTGAGCAAAAGAAAAACAAAAGCATGATCTTTTTTTTTTTTATGTGGCACATTGATTTAATTAGGACGGTTCAAGGGCGGTCCTATAGGGGCCAGGGACCGGTCCTGGCCCACCAAAAATCTTGGGGTGGCCCCTGAAACTAAAAGCCATATTTTCAGGCTTTGAATCTACTATTCTGTTAAACCTGCCTGTAGAAATCATACAGACTTAAAGTGGTAGGGAAGCGGCTGTTCCAACGGTTCTAATTCTCCCGAGTGGTGCCCGACTTTACACGGGTGAATAAAGTGAATGTGATTGGTCGATTATCAAGGGGCGGGATTGTTGTGGCAGAAGGTTTGCAATCTTTTTGGTTGTGGCCGGTTTGTCGGAAGTCTCTTGCTAACCAGTTAGCAACTTAGTGCTAGCAGGTTCCCAATGGGAAATTCCATTGGGACCAAGTAGCACTAAATTGGTGACTTAGAAACGACACTGTCAAGGAACGCTATGGACAGAGGAAACATGCAAGAGGAGGAGAGTTTAGTGTCGGAGGTCGTGCTCACAGAGCTCAGAGTTCAGTTGAAAGTTATTTTTTTCTGTTGTTGTTGTTGAATAAAGGTACATTTTAAGATCATTTGAGATGAGAACATTATGCTTTTAATTGTCACTATATGGCCCATTTACCGATTAAATGCGTAATGAAAAAAAAATGTTAAGAAGTTGAGAGGACCGCGGCAACCAGCGGACCTCCGAGGGTAACGGCAGCCTGTGTGCAGCGGCCAGGGCTAATGTTAGCCAGTCTGCAGCGGCCAGGGCTAATGTTAGCCCATCTGCAGCGGCCATGGCTAACTTTAGCCCGTCTGCAGCAGCCAGGGCTAATGTTAGCCCATCTGCAGCGGCCAGGGCTAATGTTAGCCCATCTGCAGCGGCCAGGGCTAACGTTAGCCCGTCTGCAGCGGCCAGGGCTAACTTTAGCCCGTCTGCAGCAGCCAGGGCTAATGTTAGCCCATCTGCAGCGGCCAGGGCTAATGTTAGCCCATCTGCAGCGGCCAGGGCTAATGTTAGCCCGTCTGCAGCGGCCAGGGCTAACGTTAGCCCGTCTGCAGCGGCCAGGGCTAACTTTAGCCCGTCTGCAGTGGCCAGGGCTAATGTAAGCCCGTCTGCAGCGGCCAGGGCTAACGTAAGCCCGTCTGCAGCGGCCAGGGCTAACGTTAGCCCGTCTGCAGCGGCCATGGCTAACTTTAGCCCGTCTGCAGCAGCCAGGGCTAATGTTAGCCAGTCTGCAGCGGCCAGGGCTAATGTTAGCCCGTCTGCAGCGGCCATGGCTAACTTTAGCCCGTCTGCAGCAGCCAGGGCTAATGTTAGCCCGTCTGCAGCGGCCAGGGCTAACGTTATCCAGTCTGCAGCGGCCAGGGCTAACGTTAGCCCGTCTGCAGCGGCCAAGGCTAACATTATCCAGTCTGCAGCGGCCAGGCCTAACGTTAGCCCGTCTGCAGCGGCCAGGGCTAACGTTAGCCCGTCTGCAGCGGCCAGGGCTAACGTTAGCCCGTCTGCAGCGACCCTCTCCGTGCAAAGCCGCGTGTACCACTGGCTTTGATGGAGATATTTTTGTTTCATTTGGCAAAATATTCATTTGGTTTGTGTTTATCTGTCTGTTTTAATTATTATTCCTCCACTAAATAAAAAAGTCATAATTTATTATTATCTAGAGACTATTAATAACAGGAGGTGAAATGCAGCACCAGACTAGCTTTGAATGTGGTGATGTAATCAATACGCTTCTTTTTTTAATAGACCCAGATCTATTCTGAGTGCTCCCGTTCTCCCAGAGTCCAGACTTTCCTGGGTTCTTCTCAAGAACAGACTTGGCGAGGACACAAGTCCGTACTCGCGTTCTGGTGAATTGAGAAACGGCCACAAATTCGCTCTCCAACTATCCACCTGTAACGGTCACCGCTACTCAGCGAAGATTCTTATTTCAACCGTTGCTTATATAATCTGCGACATATGAATCAAGGTGCCATGACCAAAAAGATGTGATTGACAGATGAGCGCTGATATATGATTGGCCGAATTTAGGTGTTCAGGCTGACGTAGAACTAACTCATAACGGGAAAAAAACACACAGATTTTAAGATAGATTTTCTAAATTTTGTGTACAAATGTATATACATGAGAACATTTATATACATGTTTAAGCCATAATGATTTGACATTTTAAAATGACTTCAGTAAACACCTCCTCAGATCTTTGTTTATTGTGTGATTTTTAATGTTACGTCGTTGGCTGTGCAGAATGGGATGAAATGCAAAATTGATGCTAATACAATTTACACTGGTGAGTGGGGTGGCCAGAGGGGTGGCCAGTGGGACCAGGGCATTGCACAGGGTGGCTGTGGCCACTGGCTGATTGCTCCCTTAAACCAGGGCTATTTTTATTTTTGAAGAATTTTGTTTCCACAAAGCTTCAGTCATATTGAGAGATATGAGTTAATTTTTTTTCAAATTGGTGATTCATATTTCAGTGGATGAACCTGCTTTTAGTGCATGTTAACATGTTTAAATAACATGTTGGGGATGGTGTCGTACAACCGTGCACACAAAGCCTCACAGACGGCCTGCTGTTCAACCACAACAATAAGCTCCACCTGATATCAGGGATTTTGGAAATGTAGGGCTGTGCTTTGTGTTGTTTATTCATACAATCGTAGTAAAATAGGATAAACGTTTTGGGTTGACATGGTGGGGGGGCAAGTTCCTGGGGGCCCCATAAAACTCTGTGTACATGTATGGTTAATCCAACTATTCCTTATTTCTGCACATTAATTATGTTTTTGATCAAAATCCTTCTGCTAAAATGCCATCAGAACGCTGATAATATTAAGTGTGTCTCAGCCCCCCCCTTCAGTGTCCACCATATTGGATCAGTCCATTTGCTGCACATGTTCAGAAAGGTCCAAACAGACAGCAGCAAACCATTTGAAAACAAACCATGCAAAGAGCAGTGTTGCCAACTTAGCGCTTTAGTCGCTATATTTAGCCACTTTTCAGACCCCTCTAGCACTTTGATTTCTAAAAAGCTTCTAGCGCCAAATCTAGAGACTTTTTTCTGCTACTGGAGACTTTGGAGACAACATCTAAAAGCAGCGAACTCTGCTCTCCAGAGCAAGTAGATTGGTAACCCCGCCTCCTGCTCTCCTCTATCTTGTCTGCTGTCATGATTCATGCAGCTATTATTTCATCCAAATGAAAAATGGAGAACAGATAAGCAGATCATGGCTTGTCTACAGTGAAAAGAAGGACTGGGTTATTTACTTTGGCCTTTTTGGAAACACAGGAAGGAGCAGTAAACTGTTAGAATGGGTTTAGTTAATTGAAAATCTTTGATTCCTTTTCAGACACCATTAAAAGTCAGCTGAGCACACTGCCAATATGAAAAGAAAAAAGGGACAAAAGCAAAAGGGACAGTCAGATTGATTTTGGCTTTAAAAAATAAAAAAATTGTGCTGTTTGGTCTTGCAGAAGGATGCAGAATAAGTTTGGACACCCTGTGTGCTCCTTTGAAGAGCGTCTCTTTGTGTTTTCAAACATTTTAGCAGCCATTTAAGACGCACAATCCTTCAGAAATTTAGGCCTTTTATTGATTATTTCCAAACATAAATCAGAAGCATGCAGAAATAGTTGGATTGTGCAGCGCAGAGAGCTGTTCGTGGGAGCAGGTCAGGTCAAATCAAACAAACGGCAGTCATGCATCAGGGACAGGATTTGCTCATACTATCTAGGCATGAATGCTTGTGGCGGTTCTGATCCAGGTTCTGACTGAGGCCCTTTGCTGATACTTTTGCTCACTGAGCTAATTGCTAACAGGATTGTTTGAAGAAGTAACCTTTGACCTCATTTTTTTCCCCCTTTTTTTTTGTAAAACCATCAGACATCATGCTGCTAATCAACAGGAACTCACCAGGAAATATTTAGATTGCTTTTAGTTTTAAATCAGTTAAAATAATCATTGAGTGCTAAAAAAAATCAGTCATTTGAAATTAGCTGAAAGGATCAGTTCAGCTGCCCTGCAGGTCATAGGCTCTGGTGAGACTTGGTCCTGCTGTCTGTCTCCACCGACAGCGAACGACTGCAGCTAAAGCAAAGCCTCCGGCCCATATGGTGCTAACCGTGAACGCCTCATAAAATCAATCATTAGTCCTTTCACCTCCGCACGCTCCCGCTGGGACCTTCATAGCGAGTAATCTGAGTGCTGCTCGTGGAAATGATGGGCTGCATCTGAAAGGAAATGCTGATGTTTGTTGGACCTGGACAAGTCAACCTGATTCCTCTAATCTCTCCTTATGTTATGTGACGTCGAAACCTTTCTGTTCCATAAGAATATATATTTTTTAAGCCTTCTTTACTCTTCATTAAATAATTATTTCATGTTTGAAATGAGTTCAGATGTTCAGATGATCCTTGGCTGGCCCTTGGCTGGTCCTTGGATGGTCCTTGGCTGGCCCTTGGCTGGTCCTTGGATGGTCCTGGGCTGGCCCTTGGCTGGTCCTTGGATGGTCCTTGGCTGGCCCTTGGCTGGTCCTTGGATGGTCCTTGGCTGGTCCTTGGCTGGTCCTTGGATGGTCCTTGGCTGGCCCTTGGCTGGCCCTTGGCTGGTCCTTGGATGGTCCTGCGCTGGCCCTTGGCTGGCCCTTGGCTGATCCTTGGCTGGCCCTTGGCTGGTCCTTGGATGGTCCTTGGCTGGCCCTTGGCTGGTCCTTGGATGGTCCTGGGCTGGCCCTTGGATGGTCCTTGGCTGGTCCTTGGATGGTCCTGGGCTGGCCCTTGGATGGTCCTTGGCTGGCCCTTGGCTGGTTCTTAGCTGGTTCTTAGCTGGTCCTTGGCTGATCTTTGGATGGTTCTTGGCTGGTCCTTGGCTGGTCTTTGGATGGTTCTTGGCTGGTCCTTGGCTGGTCTTTGGATGGTTCTTGGCTGGTCTTTGGATGGTCCTTGGCTGGTCCTTGGCTTGCCCTTGGCTGGCCCTTGGCTGGTCCTTGGCTGGCCCTTGGCTGGTCTTTGGATGGTCCTTGGCTGGCCCTTGGATGGTCCTTGGCTGGTCCTTGGCTGACCCTTGGCTGGTATTTGGCTGACCCTTGGTTGGTCCTTGGATGGTCCTTGGCTGGCCCTTGGATGATCCTTGGCTGTTCCTTGGCTGGCCCTTGGCTGGTCCTTGGATGGTCCTTGGCTGGCCCTTGGATGGTCCTTAGCTGGTCGTTGGATGGTCCTTAGCTGGTTCTTGGCTGGTCCTTGGCTGATCTTTGGATGGTTCTTGGATGGTCCTTGGCTGGCCCTTGGATGGTCCTTGGCTGGTCCTTGGCTGGCCCTGAGCTGGTCCTTGGCTGGCCCTTGGATGGTTTTTGGCTGGTTATTGGCTGACCCTTGGATGGCCCTTGGCTGGTCCTTAGCTGGTCGTTGGCTGGCCCTTTGCTGGTTCTTAGCTGGTTCTTGGCTGGCCCTTGGATGGTCCTTTGCTGGTTCTTAGCTGGTTCTTAGCTGGTTCTTGGCTGGTCCTTGGCTGGTCTTTGGATGGTTCTTGGCTGGCCCTTGGGTGGTTCTTGGCTGGTACTTGGCTGGCCCCTGGCTGGTCCTGAGCTGGTCTTTGGATGGTTCTTGGCTGGTCCTTGGCTGGTCTTTGGATGGTTCTTAGCTGGTCCTTGGCTGGTCCTTGGCTGGTTCTTGGCTGGTTCTTGGCTGGTTCTTGGCTGACCCTTGGCTGGTTCTTAGCTGGTTCTTGGCTGGCCCTTGGATGGTTCTTGGCTGGCCCTTGGATGGTTCTTGGCTGGTCGTTGGCTGGCCCTTGGCTGGTTCTTAGCTGGTCCTTGGCTGGTTCTTGGCTGGCCCTTGGATGGTTCTTGGCTGGTCGTTTGCTGGCCCTTGGCTGGTTCTTAGCTGGTTCTTGGCTGGCCCTTGGATGGTTCTTGGCTGGTCGTTGGCTGGCCCTTGGCTGGTTCTTAGCTGGTCCTTGGCTGGTTCTTGGCTGGCCCTTGGATGGTCCTTGGCTGGTCATGGCTGGCCCTTGGCTGGTTCTTAGCTGGTTCTTGGCTGGTCGTTGGCTGGCCCTTGGATGGTTCTTAGCTGGTCGTTGGCTGGCCCTTGGATGGTTCTTAGCTGGTTCTTGGCTGGCCCTTGGATGGTCCTTAGCTGGTTCTTGGCTGGTCCTTGGCTGGCCCTTGGACGGCTCTTGGCTGGTACTTGGCTGGCCCTTGGCTGGTCCTTAGCTGGTCCTTGGCTGGTCTTTGGCTGGTTCTTAGCTGGTCCTTGGCTGGCCCTTGGATGGTTCTTGGCTGGTCGTTGGCTGGCCCTTGGCTAGTCCTTGGCGGGTCCTCGGCTGGCCATTGGATGTTCCTTAGCTGGTTCTTGGCTGGCCCTTGGCTGGTTCTTAGCTGGTTCTTGGCTGGTCGTTGGCTGGCCCTTGGATGGTTCTTAGCTGGTCGTTGGCTGGCCCTTGGATGGTTCTTAGCTGGTTCTTGGCTGGCCCTTGGATGGTCCTTAGCTGGTTCTTGGCTGGTCCTTGGCTGGCCCTTGGACGGCTCTTGGCTGGTACTTGGCTGGCCCTTGGCTGGTCCTTAGCTGGCTCTTGGCTGGTCTTTGGATGGTTCTTCGCTGGTCCTTGGCTGGCCCTTGGATGGTTCTTGGCTGGTCGTTGGCTGGCCCTTGGCTGGTCCTTGGCGGGTCCTCGGCTGGCCATTGGATGGTCCTTAGCTGGTTCTTGGATGGCCCTTGGATGGTTCTTGGCTGGTCCTTGGCTGGCCCTTGGATGGTTCTTAGCTGGTCCTTGGCTGGCCCTTGGCTGGTTCTTAGCTGGTTCTTGGCTGGCCGTTGGATGGTTCTTAGCTGGTCATTGGCTGGTCCTTGACTGGCCCTTAGATGGTCCTTAGCTGGTTCTTATCTGGTTCTTGGCTGGCCCTTGGCTGGCCCTTGGATGGTTCTTAGCTGGTCCTTGGCTGGCCCTTGATGGCCCTTGGCTGGTTCTTAGATGGTTCCTGGTTGGTCCTTGGCTGGTTCTTGGCTGGTCCTTGGTTGGTCCTTGGCAGGCCCTTGGATGGTTCTTGGCTGGTTTTTGGTTTGTACTTGGTTTATCCTTGACTGGCCCTTGGCTGGTTCTTAGCTGGTTCTTGGCTGGCCCTTGGATGTTTCTTAGCTGGTCCTTGGCTGGTTCTTGGCTGGCCCTTGGCTGGTTCTTGGCTGGTCCTTGGCTGGTTCTTGGCTGGTCCTTAGCTGGTTCTTGGCTGGCCCTTGGCTGGTTCTTGGCTGGTCCTTGGCTGGTTCTTGGCTGGCCCTTGGATGGTTATTGGCTGGTCCTTGGCTGGCCCTTGGATGGTTCTTAGCTGGTCCTTGGCTGGCCCTTGATGGCCCTTGGCTGGTTCTTAGATGGTTCCTGGTTGGTCCTTGGCTGGTTCTTGGCTGGTCCTTGGATGGTTCTTAGCTGGTTCTTGTCTGGTCGTTGGCTGGCCCTTGGCTGGTCCTTAGCTGGTTCTTGGCTGGCCCTTGGATGGTCCTTAGCTGGTTCTTGGCTGGCCCTTGGATGGTCCTTAGCTGGTTCTTGGCTGGTCCTTGGCTGGTACGTTGCTGGTCCTTGGCTTGTACTTTGCTGGTCCATGGCTTGTACTTTGCTGGTCCTTGGCTTGTACTTTGCTGGTCCTTGGCTGGTACGTTGCTAGTCCTTAGCTGGTTCTTTGCTGGTTCTTGGCAGGCCCTTGGGTAGTCCTTGAATAGTCCACTACAATTCATTTTTAAACATCTAAAATATTGTTTCTGTCATGATTTGTGGACATTAAGATCTAAAGGGAAGCATCATCTCCTTGTCAGACTGTATTTCAGTGAAAAGGTGGAGTCGATGTTTAGCATTTATACTTTAAATACATGACTGATTAGAAGTGGAAATCATAAAGTAATCACTCAGATGTGCTGCCTTCAGGCTCGTAGGCCTCAGACAGGTTTTTGCCTTTAATATTTGATTGCGCCTGTAAAGCTGAAAATAGTTCCAACTGTCAGGATTTGCACAGATGGCAGAGATCTGCTTTGGCTAAATAAAGATCCTCTGGGTGCTGAGGAGGAGTGAGACACTCCATCTCCTGTTTTTTAGAAACATTTGTTTGACAGCCTCTTCTTAACGCCTGGATGGAGATTACAGCTTTTTATTGGATGATTGATTCTTTATGATTTAACAGGAAAACAGTTTATCCTCAAGAACCTGGATTAGGAATCTGAAGAGAAATAAGACCTAAAATCAATCAATCCATCCATCCATCCATCCATCATTTTGGACAAGTAAAGCATTCTGAATCGATTTGAATTGAAGTGAGACAAAAAAAAAAAGAAATTTTAACAGGATGGTGACAGTAAAGGAAGAGGAAGTTTAAAAGATGGCTGTGAAACCTGCTAAGAGGTATTATTAAAATGCTGAGACGGTAACGGCATAGAACTGCTCGCTAAAATGATTATTGGTTATAACCCTATGATCTGGTTGAACTGTTATGATCTGGTTGAACTGTAAAGTGCCTTGAGATGAGATGTGTTGTGAATTTGGCGCTATATAAATAAACTGAATTGAATTGAATTGTTTCAAAACAACATTAAAGTTGAAGCTTGTTTGAAAGATGTACAGGAAAAATTTTAGATCTATTAATTAAATTATACTAATTAGGAAAAGAGGAAGACAAAGGAGGGGAATGGATATATTAATAACAGATATTCAAATGAATAAAGTGAAAGATGAGGAGGGGATGGATGCATGGTCTATTTTCCTCAAAAATCCCTGTGCACATAAAAAGAACTCCCCCTGAAAACCTCTGAACTGTTTCTGTGAAAACAGAGGAAAAAATCCCCCCGACCCTCAGATTACCATCTGCTCTGTGTGTAGGAAATACCTTCTTCCTCAGAGGACAGACCTGCGAGGAACCCGGCCGCTGGGGGCTCGCCGACGAACCCCAACCCCGGGCCTGGCTCCAGGGTGGGGTCCTGGCTTCGCCGTACCGCTTGACGTCACATACTTTGATTTCTTTTGTCATCGTGGGGGATCTTTAAAACACTCCTTGTCTGACCCTGGGGACCCTTAGGAGACCCTGCCAGTGGCATTTAGGCCCCGACAACATAGCCTTGGGGATCATCAAGGTACTGAAGCCCCTCCACCACGATAAGGTGGCAGGTCGAGGAGAGGCAGTCGGACCCTGATGATGTTAAACTGTTTTAACATGGAAATCTACTCTGAGTCCTCCCCGGATGACTGAGCTCCTCCCCCTATCTCTAAGGGAGAGCCCAGACACCCTACGGAGAAAACTCATTTCAGCCGCTTGTATCCGGGATCTCGTTCTTTCGGTCACGACCCAAAGCTTGTGACCATAGATGAGGGTAGGAACGTAGATAAATCGAGAGCTTTGCTTTTTGGCTCAGCTCTCTCTTCACCACCACAGACCGCTACAGCGCACGCTTCACAGCAGACGCCGCACCAATCCGCCTATCAATCTCCTGCTCCATCTTCCCCTCATTCGTGAACAAGACCCCAAGATACTTAAACTCCTCCACTAGGGGCAGAATATCCTCCCCAACCTGGAGAAGGCACTCTACCCCTTTCCGGCTCAAGACCACGGTCTCGGATTTGGAGGCACTGATCCTCATCCCGGCAGCTTCACACTCGGCTGCGAATCGCTCCAGTGAGAGCTGTAGATCACGCCCTGATGAAGCCAATAGAACCATATCATCTGCGAATAACAGAGACACCATCCTAAGGCCACCAAAACGGATCCCTTCAACACCTTGGCCTAGAAATTCTGTCCATTAAAGTAACAAACAGAATCAGTGACAAAGGGCAACCTTGGTGGAGTCCGACCCTCACCGAAACAAGTCCGACTTACTGCCGGGAATGTGGACCAGACTCTGACACCCGTTATACAGAGACCTAACAGCCAGTTAATCTGTGTCACCTTTAAATCTGCAGCTCTCCCTACTTCTCTCTGCTCTGTTTAAAAACATTTATGAACCTCTTTACTAATATAATGATGCCAGGAACTGGACACTTCAGTCACTATTTGTCCCACTGTACTTTGTATTTTTTTCATAGTCATTTTTCATTTTCTCCCGTTCCAATTCGTCACGGCGGGGCGGTGCTGATCTCCGCAATATTAACCCTTCAGTTCGTATTAATGATTAGAATTATTACTTATTTATCTGGAACTATATTATTTTACAGTACAGTACAGTAGTTATTTGTAAAAATGTTTATCCAGTACTTTTATTTGTTAAACAAATGCTTGGGCCTGTAAAAAGTTTTGAGTATTTCATTGTATAATAACTGTAAAAAATTAAAGGTTTCTACTTCACGGATTTCACCTATCGCGGGTTCTTTTTGGAACGTAATTCACTGTAAACCTAAAATCTGTTGCTGTTTTTGCTGAAAAACCGTATGTCTAATGAACAGAGTTTTCCGTGACATGATTTCTAATTTTTTTAACTAACCTGTCTCCTAAATTTGACTTAAACGATGAAGTAGCTGCGCTTTAATGCTTCTGCGTGTCTCTCTTACAACCACGTAGCTACTTTGTACGTCAGTGAAATGCGACCGCAAATCAGATGTCTCAAAGCGACAGATCCGATGATGTTACACCAAGAGGCGGGACACGGGAGAAGCGCGAGAGAGGAAAAAACCCCTCATTGGCAGCTGCCAATGAGGGGTTAGACCAGATTTTTCTGCCAGTTGGAAAGGAAGCAGATATTGATTGTTAGCGGGTCGATCCTAGAGTAGACTTTTTGTTGCAGATCTGTGGAATGGGGTCCGCTGCATAGAGACTGACACGGGAGTGGATTTTCACTCCTGTCCCGTCCCACTCCCACAGAAAAAAATTGTGTGCCGTCCAGATCCCAGGCCACAGTAGAAATCTGAATCCTGTCCCGTCCCACTCCTGGTGAAATTACTCCCACTCCCATCCCGCTCCCATTCAGAATGACTCCCGCTCTCGCACCACTCCCATTCTTGTTGTTTTTGAGCGCGGGTGAAAAACTCAGAGCGGAAGCACTGTTGGTTTTTGGGTCGTGTAGTTTTTTTGACTCGCATTATAGTGTAGGCTTCAAGGAAAAAAACTACAAAATGGCGGGGCCAGTACTGGATTTTTTTTCTTTCTATTTTATTTTATTTTTTGGCATCGATCCTAGTTTTTTTAGTTACTATTGGTTTGCTCCCGCTCCCGTCTGCTCTCGTTAATGTTTAATCCTGTACCGTCCCAATCACGTGATCGTTTCTAATACTGACTCCCATCCCACGGGAATCCCGTGACCCGTGGGATTCCCGAAAAAATGTCAGTCTCTACCGCTGCACTGTTAGGACCGCAAGTTTACTCCTGAAGTTTTATATCGAAGCCTTCCAGAGAAAGGGTTTAATATTCTATTATTTTCCATGTGAATCCCAGATTGTTCGTTCTTCTTTGCCTTTTCTAAAAAGTGCTTTAAATCAGTCCTAGCTGTCTCTATCCATGCTGGGTCACACGTTTGAAAAAGGAGGCAGGGAAAGCAGAATACAGCGTGGGGCGGGCCTTCTAGCTGGTCTAGTGGGGCAAATCTGAAATCCGATTGGTTGAAGGAAACATTTCTCACTAATATTAAGGTAACATCAGCCAGTGCTGCTGATTCTGAAGGCAGATCTGACTGATATAGCAACACACTAATGCTGAAATCTGATTAGACGGAAAATATAACAGCTACATAAATGTAATGGAAGCAGCGCTGCCAAGAGAAACGCTACAAAATGAAGAGACCAGATTATTTGGAATTAATTAATACAGTTGGAAAGACGAAAATGAAAGTTTAGGTTATGAATTTAGGTTAGTGTTTTTGATTGATTTTAGGCCAGCAGTGAAGGCCTTTTAGGTTCTGACCGCCCGACACTGGATTCTACCTTCTGCTCAGTTTAATGCATCGGGAATAGATGCTGAGCTAAAGGCAATATCAACTTTTTACATTTGAGCCTGAAGGCCTGAGGGTTTAGGTTTAGGCTACCTGGACGCTGCCTTCATTGTATTCCAAAATAAGAAAGTTAAAATCAATCCACTGGACTCTGTTTCCAAGTTTTAAGACGTTTCGCTTCCCATCCAGGAAGCTTTTTCAATTCAATTTTCAAGTCAATATTTTGGAATGACTATGACCTGGATGACTGGGAATCATCTCTACATTCATTGTAGTTTTAATAATAAATCCATCACATTCTGCGCCTCTAACTGAAGTTTCCTCATTTTCTAGTTTTTCAGGAAAATCCAGCGATGTAAAAAGCTAGTTTGACAGGTTTCGTAGGTTCCTGGAAGCCATCCAACTGGAGCAAAAGGTCGACTCAGGGACACGTTTGCTTTTAGCCGCTTCATTTAGATACATTTCAATTATCCAGGCTTTGCAGACAACATAAAGTTTACATGGATGCAAACTGAGACTTAAGAGGTAGAAAGTCTTTTATGACAAATTAATTTCAAACAGTTTTCAGCGTAAAAAGGGAAGGGTTACTTCAGGTCACAGACATTAGCAATGGCTGGGTGTTGGACGCCACGATCCATTGCTAATGTCTGTGACCTGAAGTAACCCTTCCCTTTTTACGCTGAATTTAGACGCAGAATTTAAGACGGCCAGTTGAATCTCAGGAGGCTGAAAATATTGAGTTTGAATTCTTTTTATATGCAGATTTTTTTAACTCTGAAAAATTAAACTGAAAAATAAGTATTTAAAATGTAATCACTTTGAAATAGTAATGTGAATTTTTAGCTTGAAGAGAAAATAAATGAAATTTCAACTGTGTAGAAATAACAACAATGTTTTTTTTTTAGGTCAAAAATGTGTTCTGAATATATTTTAACACTGAAACAGTACAAACATACAACATTTAAATTTCAGTAGCATTTTTAATTCAAATCCCAGCGACACAGATTTACTTCCATATGTGAGCAAAGTTAAATGTTGCTGTAATGGTTTAGATTTGTGTTCACTCACTTTCTATTAATGCATGATTGTAAAATCTTCTTGTACTTTAAAACATGCAATATTTTGATTTCCTGACTGGGTCAGAGGAGATAATTATATTCAGTATTAAAATCAGTTTCACAAACAAAATGTGCTTAACTTTGAGCCAATTCTAAAATAGAGTTATCTATAAATGTTTATATTTAATAAACCTGTTTTAACAATGACAGAAAAGGCTTTTAAGTAAAGCACATTATGAAATGAAAAAAGGGACTTTATCTTTGACATTACATCAGAGAGTGCAAAGGAAAATGCATTTCTTTAAACCCTAACATGGTCTAACAGAGAGTTCTTTAAAGTTTGCAGTGAGGTTCTGAGTACGGCAGCAGAGCAAATATCAAACATCCATTCAGTTTCAACCCTCAGGCTTCTCAGTCCGGTCCCCCTCAAATTTATGGTAATAAAAATTGCTTTTAGCTGTTCTCTCAATTAATGTCTAGTTATGGAATATCGCAGTATCCTGCTGACATGCACGCGGAGGAGAGCTGCCTGGACATCCACAGCTCCTTTAACACCAAGCATCCAGGCCCAATGCACATCTGGTGACACTTTTTCAATGCAACACGATGTGAAGAGGTGGTGAGAGTCGGGTCATTTTCAGGAAGCAGCAGCTGTCAGCCTAAAGCATCTCTGTCACTGAGATGCTGCCGAGATGGAAACAATGATTTTAACTTTCTTTCTTCAGTGGCTGAATTGATTGGTTTGTCAAATAATCATCAATAATCATAATCGCCTCCATTTCTTTTTGCAGTTACAACATTACAAACATTACATACACTATATTGCCAAAAGTATTTGCTCACCTGCCTTGACTCACATATGAGCTTAAGTGACATCCCGTTCCTAATCCATAGGGTTCAATATGACGTCGGTCCACCCTTTGCAGCTAGAACAGCTTCAACTCTTCTGGGAAGGCTGTCCACAAGGTTTAGGAGTGTGTTTATGGGAATTTTTGACCATTCTTCCAGAAGCGCATTTGTGAGGTCGCACACTGATGTTGGACGAGAAGGCCTGGCTCTCAGTCTCCGCTCTAATTCATCCCAAAGGTGTTCTATCGGGTTGAGGTCAGGACTCTGTGCAGGCCAGTCAAGTTCATCCACACCAGACTCTGTCATCCATGTCTTTATGGACCTTGCTTTGTGCACTGGTGCACAGTCATGTTGGAAGAGGAAGGGGCCAGCTCCAAACTGTTCCCACAAAGTTGGGAGCATGGAATTGTCCAAAATGTCTTGGTATGCTGAAGCATTCAGAGTTCCTTTCACTGGAACTAAGGGGCCAAGCCCAGCTCCTGAAAAACAACCCCACACCATAATCCCCCCTCCACCAAACTTTACACTTGGCACAATGCAGTCAGACAAGTACCGTTCTCCTGGCAACCGCCAAACCCAGACCCGTCCATCAGATTGCCAGATGGAGAAGCGCGATTCGTCACTCCAGAGAACGCGTCTCCACTGCTCTAGAGTCCAGTGGCGGCGTGCTTTACACCACCGCATCCGACGCTTTGCATTGCACTTGGTTATGTATGGCTTGGATGCAGCTGCTCGACCATGGAAACCCATTCCATGAAGCTCTCTGCGCACTGTTCTTGAGCTAATCTGAAGGCCACATGAAGTTTGGAGGTCTGTAGTGATTGACTCTGCAGAAAGTTGGCGACCTCTTCGCACTATGCGCTTCAGCATCCGCTGACCCCGCTCCGTCAGTTTACGTGGCCTACCACTTCGTGGCTGAGTTGCTGTCGTTCCCAAACACTTCCATTTTCTTATAATACAGCTGACAGTTGACTGTGGAATATTTAGGAGCGAGGAAATTTCACGACTGGATTTGTTGCACAGGTGGCATCCTATCACAGTTCCACGCTGGAATTCACTGAGCTCCTGAGAGCGACCCATTCTTTCACAAATGTTTGTAAAAACAGTCTGCATGCCTAGGTGCTTGAATTTATACACCTGTGGCCATGGAAGTGATTGGAACACCTGATTCCAATAATTTGGATGGGTGAGCAAATACTTTTGGCAATATAGTGTATGTATGTACTCTGCAAAAATGAGTAAAAATGTCTTAAATTTAAATTTGAGTAGGTAAATGAGGTAGTTTGCCAATGGGATGAGTATTTTTACCCTTAAAATAAGATAATTAGATAATATTCACTTGAAATAATCAGTGCAATTGTTTTTTTCTTTTTTATGTAAATTGTCTTGTTCCATTGGCTGCAGAAGTGTCTTACTTCTACCTCCTCAATTCAAGACAAAATTACTTATTTGAATTTCCATTTTTTTTTTTTTTTGCAGTGTATGAATGCATTACAGTACAATTAGTCTTCTGCATGTAAATTAAACCTAAGGAGCAGAGAGCAGCCTGCAGCACCTGGGGAGCAATCTGAGGTGAAGCTGCTCATAGACCCAGTCTGAGGTTTGATCCATTAGTTTGTAGTCTCTCCAACACGCAGCATCCTGCTTCTCTAAAACAGATCATTTTTAAGGTGTTTGCCTCCTTTAAGGTCCGTCTAACGTTCCTACTCCAAATGGAGCATCCATATAGCAGTTCTGTCTCTGCCAAAGCCTTCACCACGTCAGGCCTGATGTGTCCCCCCTCCTACCTACTGTTATAAAACGATAGTTTCAACCAAAATCTGCTTCATCTGATCACAGAAGAGTCCTTTCCTGCGTTTTCCTTCCATTTCAGTAACAGCTTACCGTTCAGCAAAAGTTGTTCAGAACCAAAGTTCTCCACTGTTTCAATAAAATCATGCAGATGCTTGAAGTACAGCAGTTTTAAAGAAACCAAACGTTTTGTAACTTTTCCCACAGGTGGATCTTTAGATTAAAATCACTTGAATTTTGTCATCTTCAAAGGCTTTAGAGAGCTTTAATCTATTCCTTATTATAAACCAATAAAGAATAGATCTTTGGTTTCAGAACATAGATTTAGGAAATGTTTCGATGAGAGATATAAAAGCTTTTACTGCAAATCTAAATAAGCATTTTTTTTCTTAAAATAACTGCATTTTGTCTTGAATTTAGAAGAAAAGTGAAACACTTTGCCGATTGAAAATTTAAAATAAGAAAAAACTATTACTTTTTTTCAAGTGCATATTTTCTAATTATCTTATTTTAAGAGTAAAAAAACTAATTCCCATGGGTAAATCATCTTCATCTTCAAATTATTTCCTTAGATTAAGGGTTAATACACTTTATTTAAGCGTTTTCTACTTATTTCTAGATAGTTTCTGCAGTGTGAAGTCTCTGTGTGTGTGATGGCGGTCAGGGAGACGCTGTTCAGCCTAGATAGCTACCAACAGAACCAACAAGCATCTGTAGGGTTGCCATGGAGACACACAGAGCAGCGACCAGCACTGCAGTGACATGTTCCGTACTGGGTGTTTGCACTGAATTAGAAACCATTTCGTACATTTATCTCCCATTGTAAGAGGATAACATCCAGTAAAACCTCTAAAATAAAGTTCAAGTTATTGAGAAAGAGAAACAATATCCCACAAAATAAGGGTTATTATACGGAAATCCTTGGCACCTGAATGATTCACTAGAAAAACGATCTACAAATAAGTAAAAATGTCTTAAATTAAATGTATTTACCCTTAATTTGAGTAGGTAAATGAGATAGTTTGCCAATGTAATGAGTATTTTTACTCTTAGAATAAGATAATTAGATAAAATGCACTTAAAATAAGACGATGCAATTGTGTTTTCTTAATTTAAATGTAAATTCTCTTGTTCCATTGGCAAAATGTGTCTTTTACCTCCTCAATCCAAGAACAAATACACTTAATTTAATCAAAAATGACTCATTTAGATTTCCATTTTTTGCCGTGTATTTTGCAAACTGATTAATCTGTCCATTATTTTTTCGAATAATTGATTAATAATCAGCCAAAGGTTCCTTAAAAAAGATTTTTAGAGCAGATTGATAGAAGAAAATGTTTTTTTTTTGTAGCTTAAATGCAAGTTTATATATTTTTTAATCATTTTGATATAATTCCTGCTCTAAGTGAGTCGCTCTGTTAGCTTAAGGCATGTTTAAAGTCGCTATACTACAGTTAATGATTAATCGATTAATAAATTAGTTGACAATAATTGATTAATCCCATTAATTGTTTCAGCTCTACTCTTTATTGACTCGTGTTTCTCTTCTAGCAAAATAGTTCTATGTTTTCAGTGGAAATGAACTCTTCTTTGTCATTTTTTTATTTCTCCGTGTATCTACAGCGGCAGTACCGCAGCACAGTGCTCTTCACAGGCAGAGGAAAAGTTTTCATTCAGAGGAGCGGTTGATGTAGTCTGGGGCTTTGTTATCACACCAACTAGTTAATAAATTCCTCCTGTTAATGAATTCGACCTAAACAAGGCGGAGGTGTCAGACAGGCTCCAAATTAATTACTGAAGGCATTTCATTGAGCGCAGAGCGAGAACCCAGACAGGCGAACAGCAGACTGAGTCAGGTCTGATCAACTCTTCCCCAGAGACTCTGCAGATAACAGTTGGAAGACTGCTGAAGGTTTCAGGATGCCACCATATTAATTAGAATCTGTGATACGGAGGTTTGGGCTCGGCTGTCAGAGCCGCTGTTTGACCAAATTATGAGGACGCAGCATCACTCGTACATTTGCCTATTAATAATCAGGGGCCTTGATGCTCTGTCTCCTCTGTAGTCATGGCGATATTAGCCTCTAGGCCTCTTGATAATAGCTTTAGCTTTTAAGAAGACTTTTTTACTGTTCTATAGGCAAACAGCAGAGAAACAGACTGAAACCTTTCAGGTGAAAGCGCCTTTGATGTGTGAGTGCAACATGTCGCTGTAGTAAAACTGTCCCAGCCAGAAACTAATTGAAACAATCCATCAAAGCTTCACTTCTTGAAGGATGCTGTTTGTTAACCATAAAGCCGTGATGTTTTAAAAACCCTGAGGAGCTGATTAATTTGACTAGTTAGCATCAGATTGCTCTGACAAACTTCCCCTGCTTTTCTTGTCTTTGATAAAAGCATAGAATGGACGTGTCTAAACACTCACACTTTCACCCTGTATGTCCATTAATTGTGTGTTTCCCGTTGATGTTCCAAAAACGTTTAAAAAATCAATCCTCTGGACTTTGTTTCCAAGTTTGAAGACGTTTCTCTTCCATCCAGGAAGATTTTTCAATCCAAAATGTCAGAAATAGCGTTTAGTTCCAGGTTTTATCCAGCAGCCCAACAAAGCCTGGTTTTAGTTTAGAAAACATGCGAATAGAAACGGATGAACGGGTCCCCCCCTTTGGAATGGGGGTCGTTTGTTAGCCTGCAATGCCTCATACCTGTCTATGTCTCTGAAAGGGGGTTGTTAAAGGGAATAGTTGGACTGGTTGAACTGGGTTGCAATGATAGCGGGAAGGAATCAACTCAGTTTCTGCATTGTAGGTTTGAAAGCTGAAATCTGAGTTGTATTAACCATACATGTAAACAGAGTTTTATGGGGCCCTAATGCCTAATAATAAATTCCTCACTGGCCCCACCAGGAACGTTAGCGCTCTCTCTGAACCGCTGCCATCTGGGCTCCATCTACATCCACAGACTGTTTTTTTGTTTAAGGCGATTTACTTTTAATCACCTCCTTTTTCCTGAATCGTTTTGAAAACACTCGGGCGTTAGATGGGACACATGGGAAGATGGTAGCTGAAAGTCACTTCCTGCTGATTTAAAGTCTGTAACCAGTTTTAGTATGTTCGAAAAACAAATAAAAATAAAACCCTGGTTATCTCAAAAACAGAACTAGAACCATTTTTGATGTTTTTATGTTTCACTGTTTGTTTGTAGAGTGTTGGCCTAGTGGTTAGAACAGTGCTCTGTGCTCTGAGAAGGCTGCAAGTCCCCGATTCCATCCCCACAGCCTCCACTCTGGGTCCCTGAGCAAGACCCTTAACCCCACACTGCTCTCCGGGCGCCGCACAATGGCAGCCCACTGCTCCC